>PITA01010594.1:0-40606 GCA_004023965.1 Spilogale gracilis
AATAGAGCTACCCTATGACTCTGCAATTGCACTACTGGGCATTTACCCCAAAGATACAGATGTAGTGAAAAGAAGGGCCATATGTACCCCAATGTTCATCGCAGCAATGGCCACAATCGCCAAACTGTGGAAAGAGCCAAGGTGCCCATCAACAGATGAATGGATAAAGAAGATGTGGTACATATATACAATGGAATACCATGCCTCCATCAGAAAGGATTAATATCCAACTTTTGGACTGGACTGGAAGAGATTATGCTGAGTGAAATAAGCCAAGAAGAGAAAGTCAAGTATCGCATGGTTTCACTTACTTGCGGTGCATGAGGGGTAACCTGGAGGACAGTGGGAGAAGGAAAGTAAAGGGGAACTAGGATAATCCAGGGAAAGAAACGAAACAACAGAGATTTAGGACACAAAAACAAACTGAGGGACTTGGAGGGAGGGGGATGGAGGGATGGGCCTGGTGGTGGGTACTGGGGACACCTAAAGCATGGAGCACTGGGTGTGGGGAATGGGGAATGAACCTTGGAACACTGGGGAAAAAAAATTTAAGTAACAATAAAAAAAAAGGTAACAAATGTTGATGAGGATGTGGGAAAAAAGGAACCCTTGTAGACTGTTGTGGGAGAGTAAACTGGTACACCCAACTGTGGAAAACTGTATGGAGGCTCATCAAAAAATAAAAAAAAATGAATCACCATATATCCAGTAATTCCGCTACTTGGTATTTACCCAGGGAAATCAAAACCCTACTTGGAAAATGTATGTGCACCACTATGTTTACTGCAGCATTTTTTGCAAGAGCCAAGATATGGAAGCAGAAGCAATCTAAGTGTCTACCACTAGATAAATACATATATCACACATACACACCATGGAATATTACTCAGCCATAAATAATGAAATCTTTTCATTTGCAAGAATATGGATGAACTATAGGTAAAAGGCTAAGTGAAATAAGTCAGAAAAAGACAAAAATCGTATGATTTCATTCATGTAGAATTTAAGAAATAAAAGAAGAAAGAAAAACAAAGCAAAACATAAAAAGGGGCTCTTTAATACAGAGAATAAACTGGTTGTTACCAGAGTAAATGTGAGCAGGGGTGGGGGTGGGGTGAAACAGGTCAAGGGAATAAAGACTACACATGATACATGGTAATGAGCACTGAGTAATGTATAGAATCTTTGAATCATTATACTGTACACCTGAACCTAATGTAATACTATGTTAATTATACTTGAGTAAAAACACCAAGAACAACGTTCTGTAAAGAAAAGCCTAAAACCTGACTTCACTGATGAATTTTACCAAACTTTTAAAAATAAATTAATGTGAAACTCTTTGATAAAAAGGCAAGCATGGCAAATACTCCTAATTCATTGTAGTAGTCCAGTATTACATTGATACTAAACCAAATTAAAAATTGCAAGAAAATCAAACTGCACACTGGTACTGCTCATGAATATAAACACAAAACCCTTAATGAAATGACTAGCACCCTGAATATAGAAATGTATAAAAGGATTTAGAAACCATGGCCAAACGGGATTTATCCCAGGAATGCAAAGTTCATTTAACATCTGAGAAATGGATAAATTGCAATACATGGCAGTAGTAGATTAAGGACAAAAACTACATTAACATCTCAGTGGACACAGAAAAAATTATCTAGTAAAATGCAATACACTTTCATGATAAAAACATCCAACATTCTTAGAAGGGCACTTGCTCAACCTGATAAGAGGCAGCTATGAAAAACTCACAACTAACATCACACTTCATGGTAAAAGACTGAATGCTTTCTCCCTAAGATCAGGAACAAACCAAGGATGTCTGCTGTTACTACTTTTATTCAACATCGTATTAGAGGTCATAGCCAAGGCAAATTGGAAAAGAAAATAAAAAGCATCCAGACTGGAATGAAAAAATGTAAAATTATTCCCAATTGTAGATGGTAATGACTTAAATATAGGAAATCCCAAGGAATCCACTAATAAATAAGTCCAATACAGTCAGTTCCAGGATACAAGCTCAAAATGACCTGTTAATTCTACTCTTAACTATATATCCAAGAGAAATAAGACCATAAGTCCACAACACAAAACTTGTACATAAATGTGTATAGCTGCATTCTTTATAACTTCAAAGTGAAACAACTCAATATCCATCCATTGGGGGGTGGGTAAACATACTACATTTATGCAATGAAACATTACACGGTAATAAAAAATAAAATACCACCTGAAACCAATATAATGTTCTATGTCAAGTTTACATCAGTAAAAAAAAGACTTCAGTTTTACAGGAGAATTTTAGAAAGGTAAATGGTGGCGCCTGGGTGGCTCAGTGGGTTAAAGCCTCTGCCTTCAGCTCAGGTCATGATCTCAGGGTCCTGGGATCGAGGCCCACATCAGGCAGGCTCTCTGCTCGATAGGGAGCCTGCTTCCTCCTCTCTCTCTGCCTACTTGTAATCTCTCTCTATGTCAAATAAATAAATAAAATCTTAAAAAAAAAAAGAAAGAAAGATAAATGGGCCAAAGTGACTTATGTGGTCTGTGGCAAAACCAGAACTCCCAATCAATTAAACTCCCACACAGACTAACCATCATGAAAACTGCCTCTTTGTAATTGAGTAGATCCATTCTCTTTCATACTTAAAACTTACCACCTTATGTGACTAGACAAGTGCATGATAATATTTTATTTATGCCAGCCTATCACACTATGAGAGAGATTTCACCTAAAAAAATGAATTTTATGCTATATGAATTATAGCTACTATTTTTTTTAAATCCCTACAATATAAATCAGTTTTTCTTAACCTTCTTTTATCATCTTTCCCCAAAGATTTTGGGGAACTTTTGTAAAAATGTGGTATTACATACACACTGTGTACATCTTTATGAATTGTGTATGTTTGTGTATATATACACACACACGTGTGCTTTATACATAAAAAGGATAGGATTTATTTGCTCTTAACCAATTTTTATCCCTTTGGCAGTGGTCATTCCTGCTGATGATGAATGATCTGGATTTAAGACAGAATGTGTCAAAATGTCTTTTCTTCCTCATGACTTCCTACTTGAGGCCTAACGGTGTTTCTGACAAAGACATACTAAAGGTTTGATTAAATTGGGTTATAAGTCTCCAGTATTACTCTCTGAAGCTGCTATACCTCCAATTTTACATGGTTTTCTAGCCTCTTGAACTTGACATCGAGTTGGTTACAACAGGCTGAAGAGCTAATAAAGGAGATGCTGCTGTAACAGGGCGTGAGATATGGAAGGAAGACTAAGCAGAAGTCCACGAGTTTGAGTTGCTTACAGTCTAGGATCTATCCTGTTCCCTAAATGGGACCAGGTCTGATGCTGTCAGCAGATATTCTCATCAAAGGCCATGTCACTGGGGGCTAAAAACTGTGACCTTGTTTTCCTTGACCTTATGGAGGCAGCTTACAGTGTTTCCTGCATCACTCTTCCATATAGTGGTCATCAACCATGAGAAAAGAAGGATACTAAAACTACTGGCTGCATTTTGGAGGGCTCTTGATTAAAATGATTCAGACATCTTTGAAAATCTTTCTGTGGGCAAGAGGGTGAGAATCTATCTAAGAGGAGGTAGAGTTTGCTATGTGTATGGCTGACTTATTATGTCTTAAGATGGACAGTGGTACAAATAGCATAGTAGAAGGGCCTTGTGGAAGCAACTCCAGAGAATTAAATTTTTTGCCTAAAGATGAAGCAGACCTATAGATGGGAAATATTACTCCTCTGTGATTTAGAGTAGAGGAGAATTTTAAAACACAAACTCTTCTGAATTAAGTCTGGATACCTGAAAGGTCGACTATCTGGTCTTGTTTCTGCATGTTCTAATAGCTAATTCATATCTGCAGGGCCTCGGGATTTTTTCCTTAGAAGAATTAGTGTAGGGCACCTGGGTGGCTCAGTTGTTATGCATCTGCCTTTGGTTCGGGTCATGATGCCAGAGTCCTGGGATCGAGCCCCGCATCAGGTTCCCTGCCCAGCAGGAAGCCTGCTTCTCCCTCTCCCACTCCTTCTGCTTGTTATGTTCCCTCACTCTGTCAAATAAATAAATAAAATCATTAAAAAAAAACAAAAAAAAAAAGAAGGAAGAAGACGAAAGAAAGGAAGGAGAGAAGAAAGAATACTTAGTGTAATCTTGGGGCACATGGGTGGATCAGTTAGTTACAGTGCCTTCAGCTCTGGTTATGATCCCAGGGTCTGGGGATCAAGCCCTGTATCAGGCTCCTTGCAGGGAGCCTGCTTCTCCCTCTCCCTCCTCTCATGTACTCTCTCTCAAATAAATTTTAAAAATATTAAAAAAAAATAATTAGTGTAATCTCATTTGAGGTCAGCCATGTGATTATGGACTCACTTCAGTGTCTGTACTATTCCTCCAAGACATTTGTCACAGACAAGTGACACCTCTGTTTTAGTTTGATCAAGTCACTTTAAGAATAAGGTGTATTAATTAAGTGACTGAAAATGAATTGTGAATTCAAACTAAATGCATATCTGGCTCTGAATGCTTCTCTACTTTATCTTATGCCAATATCACCCTAATTTTTCATAGGATGTAGACATAAGGTGATGACATGATCAGAGAGGAAATGATCATATTACCCAAGCCTCATCTACAATGAGGGTTTCACCCATTTGTGTCTATGAAAGAGAAAGAATTAGTGAAAAACAGGGATCCTCCGACTTTTAAATCTTGAACTAGAAACTGCTTTATAAATACCCATTTTCATTGTAGAAACCTTATTCATGTGAAGGGGTATATGGAAATTAAACTGGGTGAATATTTCTATCATTAATCCTGTAATGTTGGCTACTTTCCCCTGGTTTGAAGTCATATTAGAAGTAATTTATTAGGGGCGCCTGGGTGGCTCAGTTGGTTAAGCGACTGCCTTTGGCTCAGGTCATGATCCCGGAGACCCGGGATCTAGCCCCACATCGGGCTCCCTGCTCAGCGGGAAGCCTGCTTCTCCCTCTTTCTCGCTCCCCCTGCTTGTGTTCCCTCTCTCGCTGTGTTTCTCTCTGTGAAATAAATAAAAAATTTAAAAAAAAAAAGTAATTTATTAGATATCGGGACACAGTGATGGCCCTGTAAATGCCATTATCAATGCATTCAAATTTTCCCCATAGGATTGAATGAGCTTCTTCAACTTCTTATTTCCAAGAATTGCTAGAAGCTCCTCAGAAACCATTAAGACATGAATCTCCCAATTTACAAATAAATGGGGATTAAACAAAAGGCTACTGAGTAATCAATGGGTCAAAGAAGAAAGTGAAAGAAAAACTTTTTAAATGTCTTCAGACAAACAAAAAATGGAAATACTACATACCAAAACTTATGGGGTACAGCAAAAGGAGTTCTAAGAGGGAAGTTCCTAACAATATAAAAAAAGAGAGGGATCTTTCCACTTGCAACAACATGGATTAAGCTTGAGGGTATTAGGCTAAGTGAAATAGAGAAAAAAAAATACCATAGGACCTCGCCTTATAATTGGAATCTAAAAAAAAAAAAAAACAAAACAAATTGAACCTTCTAAAACTGATACAGTAAGTCAAATGTGAGGCAGTAGAGACAACACGTTCTTCTATATTGCAGTCACTATTCTCAGATTATTTCAACTACACAGTTAGTGCAAAGACTCAAGCACAGTTGGAGAACTCCACCCCAAGAATGAATAAATAGAGTATCTCTCAACAGCTGATTACTTTTTGCCTAAAGATGAAGCAGACCTATAGATGGGATAATACTACACCTCTGTGATTTGAAGTGACAAGGAAAAAATCTTACTAGACTACCTCTTAACTTTTGGGGTGATCAGGAATATGAGCTATAACCTCACACCCGTAAGAATGGCTAAAATTAACAAATCAGGAAACAGCAGATGTTGGCTAGAATGATTAAGGGGAACCCTCTTACAGTCTTGGTGGGAAGGCAAACTGGTGCAGCCACTCTGAAAACAGTGTGGAGTTTCCTCAAAAAGCTAAAAATAGAACTACCCTATAAGCCAGCAACTGCACTACTAGGTGTTTACCAAAAGGATACAAAAATACTGATTTGAAGGAATACATGCACCCTGATGTTTTAGCAGAATTATCCACAATAGCCAAATTGTAGAAAGAGCCCACTGTCTATCAACTGATGAATGGAAAAGGAGACAGATGTATGTACACACACACACACACACACACACACACACACACACACACACACACGGAAAATTACTCAGCCATAAAAAAGAATGACATCTTGCCAAAAATATGGATGGAGTTAGAGAATATCATACTAAGTAAAATAAGTCCGAGAAAGATAAATACCATACGATTTCACTAATATATGGAATTTAAGAAGCAAAATAGGTCATGGGGGTGGGGGGAGAGACAAACCAGAAACAAACTCTAAACTGTAGAGAAGAAACTGATGGTTGCCAGGGTTGCCAGAGGGGTGGGGGGAATGGGTTAAATAGCTGGTGATTAAGGAGTGTGCTTGTGATGAGCACCAGGGATTATATGTAAGTATTGTGTCACTTAATTGTACACCTGAAACTAATACACTGTAAACTAGCTGGAATTGAAATAAAACCCAGAAAAAAAAAAAGATTTCATTATGAGAAGCAGTATTTAGATAGTAACACTGTTATGTCATATCTTGGAAGTTACAAAAATTAATCTAGTTGCTCTGTCCGTACTGTATTTGATATCTGTCCAGTTATGAGATATAACAGTCTTCTACTATAGCTGTATTTGTGTTTAGCTCTTCACTTCTAATAATGTTTTGCTTTATATTCATTCTATAATATGTGTTCCATAATGTGGGTTTATTACTTAATGAATCACACTCTATCGTTAATATATTTTATTCTAGGCATTGCTAACATTACTATTGCCACTACTGCTTTATTTTTATTTGCATGGAATCTCTTTGCCCAAGACTTTTTTTTCCAGTTTGTTGACTTCAAAAGAATTAATACCTATTCTTCTGAAGCTGTTTCAAAAAGTAGAAATGGAAAGAAAACTTCCAAACTCTTTTTATGAGGCCAGCATTGCCCTGATCCCCAAACCAGACAAACACCCCACCAAAAATGAGAATTACAGACCAATATCCCTGGTGAGTACTGATACAAAAATTCTCACCAAGATACTAGCCAATAGGATCCAACAGTACATTAAAAGGATTATTCACCATAGCCAAGTGGGATTTATTCTTGGGCTCCAAGCGTGATTCAATATCCTGAAATCAATCAATGTGATACAGTGCATGAATAAAAGAAAGGACACGAGCAATATGATCCCCTTAATAGATTCAGAAAAAGCATTTGACAAAGTACAGCATCCTTTCTTGATTAAAACTCTCCACAGTGTAGGCATAGAGGAAACATACTAGCATAAAAACCATCTATGAAAAGCCCATAGCAAATATCATTCCCAATGGGGAAAAACTGAGTGCTTTTCCCCTAAGGTCAGGAACATGGCAGGATGTCCACTATCGCCACTGCTGTTCATCATCATACTAGAAGTCCTAGCCTCAGTAATCAGGCAATGAAATGAAATAAAAGGCATCCAAATCAGCAAAGAAGTCAAACTCTCACTCTTTGCAGATGACATGGTACTCTATGTGGAAAACCCAAAAACTCCATCCCCAAATTGCTAGAACGCATACAGGAATTCAGCAACGTGGCAGGGTGTAAAACCAATACACAAAAATCAGTTGCATTTCTATATACCAACAGCAAGAGAGAAGAAAGAGAAATTAAGGCGTGGGAGATCAACCATAAAATCCCTAGGAATAAAACTAACCAAAGAGGGAAAGGATCTGTACTTTGACAACTACAGAATTCTTATAAAAGAAATTTAGGCAAAAACAAAGAAATGGAAAAACATTCCATGTTCATGGCTTGGAAGGACAAATATTATGAAAATGTCTATGCTACCTACAACAATCTATACATTGAAAACAATCTCAATCAAAATACCATCAACTCTTTTCAATAGCTAGAACAAATAATCCTAAAATTTGCATGGAAAGAGAAAAGACCCCAAATAGCCTAAGGAAAGTTGAAAAAGAAAACCAAAGCTGGTGTTATCACAATTTTAGACTTCAAGCAGTATTACAAAGCTGTAATTAGCAACACAGTATGGTATTAGCACAAAAAATGAGACACACAGATCAATGGAACAGAGAACCCAGAAATAGCTGCTCAACTCTATGGTCAACTTTGACAAAGCAGGAAAGAATATCCATTGGAAAAACGACCGTGTCTTCAACAAATTGTATTGGGAAAATTGGACAGCCATATGCAGAAGAATGAAACTAGACCACTTCCTTACACCATACATGAAAATAGACTCAAAATAGATGAAAGACTTAAAGGTGAGACAGGAATCCATCAAAATCCTTGAGAACACAGGCAACAACCCCTGTGACCTCAGCCACAGCAAATTCTTCCTAGAAACATTGCCAAAGGAAAGGGAAGCAAGGGGAAAAAATGAACTATTGGGACTTCATCAAGTTCAAATCATTTGCACAGCAAAAGAACAGTCAACAAAACCAAAAGACGGGGGACAGAATGGGAGAAGATGTTCGCAAATGACATATCAGATAAGGGGCTAGTATCCAAAATCTATAAAGCACTTATCGAACTCAACACCCAAAGAACAAATTATCCAATCAAGAAATGGGCAGAAGACATGAACAGACATTTTACCAAGTAAGACATCCAAATGGCCAACAGACACACGGGGTGGGGGGCACAAACAAACAAACAAAACCTCTGACTTGGTAGCAGGGAAGTGCAAAACAAAACCACAATGAGATACCATCTCACACCAGTCAGAGTGGCTAAAATTAACAAGTCAGAAAATGATAGATATTAGCAAGGATGAAGAAAAGGCGGAACCCTCTTATTCTGTTGGTGGGAATGCAGCTGGTGTAGCCACTGTGGAAAATAGTATGCAGGTTCCTCAAAAAGTTAAAAATAGAGTTACCCTATGACCCAAATATCTTTGGATATTTACCACAAAGATACAGATACAGTGATCTAAAGGGGCACCTGCACCCCAACATTTATAACAGCAATGTCCACAATAGCCAAACTGTAGAAAGACCCCTTGTTCATTGACAGTTGAATGGATAAAGAAGATGTGGCGTGTGTGTGTGTGTGTGTGTGTGTGTGTGTATACACACATACATACATACATATATACATACACAATGGAATACTACTCAGCCATCTAAAAATTGAAAGCTTGTCATTTGCAACCACATGGATGGAACTAGAGGGCATTATGCAAAGTGAAATAACTCATTCAGAGAAAAAATTATCTTATGATCTCATGTACAATTTAAGAAATGAAACAGGATCACAGGGGAAGAGAGATAAAAATAAAACAAGATGAAATCAGAGAGGGAGACGAGCCGTAAGAGACTCTTAATCATAGGAAACAAACAGGGTTGCTGGAGGGGAGAGGGTTGCGGGGGGATAGGGTAATTGGGTGATAGACATTAAAGAGGGCAGGTGATGTAATGAGCATAGGGCATTATGTAAGTAATATGTAATTAATATGTAAATTACATATTAATAGTAAATAATATGATCAATCACTCACCTCTACCTCTGAAACCAATAATACATTATATGTTAATTGATTTTAAATAAAAATTTGAAAAAATTTGCTGACTTTAAATCTTATAGAAAGTATATATCTGGGTGTTTCTTAAGTCAGTCTAACAGTCTTCTAGAAAGAGAATTCTATCCAGTATTTAATATAATGAATCCTTAGCTCATTCCATTCATCTTTATATCATTTTTCCAACATTTTTCTAATTTTATCAATTTTCTATTAAACGTATACTTTTCCAGTTCATGAAAGCTTACCATCCCTCCCTTATTCTCAAATCAAAGATGAACATAAGAATAAGCTAGTAGAACAAATAGTTGTTATCCCAGTACCAGTAAGATGGACAGAGTACTTTTCTTTCTCTCACCATTGCTTCTGGCTACATCCAGCCATGAGAATTTTTAATGTGTTTACTTCACTTTTCATTGTAGGTTATCTCCTTCTAACCCCACTGACAACTTTTAGATTTTGCTATGATAGTTTAGTAATTTTAATAACAGTCGATAGGAATTATCCTTGTAGTTTATCACTTTGCATTTATGTATGGCATAATACACATTTAGCCTAATATTCATTTAGATTTAATTATATTCCAAGACTCATTATTTACCATTGTTTCTGTATTTTCCTTTACGTTGGTCTTCCTTCTTGCTCAATGGTTTAAAGGCTTTTCCAAATATTCTCTTCAAATGTTGTAAATGTATGCTTTCAATGGATATGCCTAAATTCTCAGATGATATCTTCCCTTTTTGTCTCCGAGATAAAATGACTAGAACCCAACAGTCCTATATGGAGCAAATATATTGTTCAGTCAGTCTAGAAGATGAACAACAGTGGTATCATATCTGCAATATTGTTACTCGTTTTTCTTTGTTCATTGTTTTTCTACTTGGAACCTTTTGAGCTCTTGTTCTTGGGGTTCAGAAAAGTTTTATTAAGATATGCCTAAATAGATCTTTTCTCATTAATCCATCCTTGAAATTATTGCGTACTTTCAAATTTCAAACTCCTCTTAGTCTTGGTTTCATGGAAATTTGTTCTATTTAAATTATTGTCTTTCTTCCGTATCAGTGGTGCATATCTATCCGCTCCCAACTGGAACGTCTCTTAATTTTTCCTAGATCTATCTTCCAGGGCTTTTTTTCCCTCATGATATCTCTTTGTATTTTATTATGTGCTTTTAAATTTTTCTTTTATTTGAGAATCAATCTAATGGTCCAGAAAATCAGTAACCATCTCATTCATCCATCTACTTAAGACTGTAGATAGAAAATCACCCATTTAAATTCTAGAGAGAGTCTTTGTTGCTCTTAAAAGTTTTCTGGATTAAAAATAGTAACACTTAAATTGCCCTCTGTCTCCTCTGGTAGCATTATTTCACTGGGATTTGATACATCAGGTCATATGGCAGCATGGATGTTCATTCTAACTTCCCTCCAACAAAGAGTTTGCATTAGTTGCAAGGAGTTCCTCTAGGATTGCCTGAAATACTCCCACTCTTCCTGAGCAGCTGCGAACCAACAACTGAGCATGGCAATTGTACTAAACTCAAGACATTTCTGTCCAATGGGGACTTTTTCTTTAATTTTATTTTTGTGTGTATGCTATTCCTTTATTGAGGTAGTAGAATTAACATACACTGTTATATTAGTTTCAGGCATAGGACATACTGATTCAACAATTCTAGTTATTACTCAACACTTACCATGATATGTCACTGTCACCATACAATGTTATCACAGTAGTCCCAATGCTTTACTTCTCATCTCCAGGACTTATTTCTACCTGTAAGTTTATACCTCTTAATCCCCTTTAGATAAAGGGGATTTCACCCATCTACTTCCACCCACCTTCCCTCTGATAACCACTAGTTGTTCTCCACATTTAAGAGTCTCTTCATTTGTTTCTTCATCTATTTTGTTTTGTCTTTTAGATTCTTACATATAAGTCAAATTATATGATACTGATCTTCCTCTGTCTGACTTATTTCATTCAGCCTAATAGGTCCATCCAAGTTGTCACAATAGGCAATCACATCTTTGCCAGCCCATTCAGGAGCTCCAGAGCATTCTCAGAGCCGCACCATAGTTTGAAGCTCTTCCTTTCTCAATCTTTTCTTATTCTTTTCCTTTAACAGGCACGAGACCTTAATCATGACATGAAGTCTTTCTCTCTTCTCCCCTTCATCTTTCACAATAACTTTCTTGTACTTCTAACTTCTTAGCATATGCTTCCCAAAGGACCAAAACCAATACAGTTGGTAATAAGAGTCGTTTCAGAAAAGAGGGAAAAAATGGGATTTTGAGAATAGAGCACTTACCAGACTGATAAGGATGGTGTCCTACTGAGTGGAATGTGGGGCATGAATAATCCATGACATGAGTTGGCAGCCCCATTCCTACAGATTTCACCAGTCATCGTGTGGAAACATATCATGGTTGGCTGAGCATCCTTGTTGGTGCTGTGAATCATGCTTCTGTCCATGTACGCACTGTTCCCTCAAACCTTTGGAACTGGCTGTATAAATCTTCAGAGATGACTTGATACCCTACAGAGAAATGAGAAAATAAGGGTGATTAACAGACTTAAAGGCTCAATAGGTGCAATAAGGTCCTTCTTACAGTTTTCAAAGAGGCTTTTACCTCCTGCAGTGGCAGAGCAGACACAACTAAGGAACAGACAAAATTAAAGTTGCTGAACTTCAAAGACAGTTGAGCCTTCAGTCAAGACAAGTCATTTTTAAGATTTTATTAACTTATTCATGAGAGACCACGAGAGGCAGAGGAAGAAGCAGTTTCCCCATAGAGCAGGGAGCCCTATGTGGAACTTGATCCCAGGACACTGGGATCACTACCTCAGCCAAAAGCAGTTGCTTAACCAACGGAGCCATCCAAGCACCCAGAGCAGGTCTATTAAGACCATGGCCTTGGTCAGGAAAACCTAGCAAGTTGACTTGGGTTAGGTATAGCTAGATGGATGCCCCCTATAAACTGTGGTTTGCAGACTTCCCTATATCCTTAGAGCCTCCAGAGCTACTGTAACTCTCCTTTTTAGACCTAGTCCCAGACCCATCCCCATTCTTGGGAAGGTACTGTATATTCCCCTCAAACACAAGGTGGCAGCAGCTCTCATCAGAAACATATATAGGCATATAATTAGGACTAGGAATATATATATGGGCAATAGGGAAGAAAGAGATGATAACTACAGAAAGCTTTAAATCGTAGCCAGCATATGCTGATGAAGGAATTACATGTAGTATTGGATTTTGAGGGTTCTTGATCAAGAGGAATGAAATATACCACTAAAAAAGCAATATTTCATTGATTTGGATATATTTAATTTAACATCCTTGCCTGCCCTCCACCTATAGGATAGGGCAAGCTTACTGCTAAAGTAGCACTGCGAAGCTTAGAGAAAATGATAGCCCATGCAGCAAAAAACAGAAATGCCAGAGTTACGATGGTAGATGATGGGGTGCCTCTCTATATTATGGCAAAGATGAATCCTAAAAATGACTGTATACAACTGCAAACTCAGCCAAGCAGAAACCATAATTGTGGCTGCCGTGCTGGAGGTAGTATCTTCATAAGAGCAGATTAATGACTAAGTTGTATTCAGCCATTGATGAGGTCGATGTATTTTTTTTTTCCTATCTAATTTAGGAAAGACTATCAAAAGTAGCCCTGGGGAAAATTGTATTCATACATAAAGGAAGAGTAAGTGCATTTTTAAACCATGTGTAAGCCTTCCTTGCTGCCATGATATAGTCAGAAGAGATCTGGACCGTGTCCATCTTGGAATATGGAAAGAATATTGTATTGATCCATTATATCCAAGAAAACATGTTGATGAGGCAGGATGTGTATGAAGTGGCTACTGTATGGATGGTCTTGTTTTGTTTTTAAGATTTATTTATTTGACAGAGACAGCAAGAGAGGGAACATAAGTGGGGGGGAACTGGAGAGGAAGAAGCAGGCTCCCCGCTGAGCAGGGAGCCTGACTCAGGGCTTGATCCCAGGACGTTGGGATCATGACTTAACTGAAGGCAGATGCTTAATAACTGAGCCACCGAGGGACCCCTGGGAAGTTTTCCATGTTCTCTGGAAGGCAAGAGAGGAACCTTCCAAGGTTTAAGAATTTATAATTTTAATAAAACTTCTAGAGATCTACCGAACAGGAATGTGCCCGGACACCTCAAGTAGACTACAGATTTCTGTATCTTGCATGCCTTGCCACAAAGAAGCACAAGGTCTGGTCACCCTTTTCGTGTTCTGGGGATAGCAAATCCCTCACCTGAGATACTGGTCTGGCCTATAAATTGGGTGACAAAAACGCTGCCAGATTTAAGTGGAGCCTCGAGCAGAAAAGTACACTTTGGTAGGCTGACTATGATGCAAGCAGTCTGACCTTTTCAGAAAGATTATTTAGCAGACCTGATGGTGTCAATGGTGGGAAATGTTTCATTGTCGATTTTCTGGAAAGCTCATGGGGTTCTGAAGCAAAGCCTTACCATCTGCAAAGAATGATATGCCTCTGAGAAACAGTTTTTGGTGTGTTACTACAGCCTGATAGAAATGGAATGGCCATTAAGTCACCAGTGACTGTCACTTTGCTTGTCCAACCTTTTAAGATGGGAATGGTACATTCGGAATTGAGTCCAAGCAGGAGAGGTGCCGGTCCAGCTTACTTTTGCCCTCTTAGTCATGACCCATATGAGTGTTGATGAGTATATGGAGCAAATATCTCTCTCCTATACTTCCCATGGGAAGGTAAAATTGAACAACCACATCTGTAAATAGTTTAGGAGCTTCAGAAATAAGTTAAACATACACTTACTATGTAACGTAGCTATTCCATACCCAGATGTTCATGAAAGACACAGGCAAGTGTATATCCATACAAAAACTTGTTGACAAATATTTCTAATTAGCTTTATTTATAATAGCCAAACCCTGGAAGTGACCCAAATATCCAGCAAGAGTTGAGTAGGTAGACAAACTGTGGTATATCCATATAGGAGGACTATTCAGCAATATAAAGGAACAAACTATTGATTTAACACTATGGATGAATCTCAATATAAATATGCTAAATTGCATGGGCCATATTTTTTTGGAGTACATACTTAATGATCCCATTCTAGAAAATGCCAAGTAATACGTAGAGACAAAGTCAGCTGGAGGGAGGGTTAAAAAGTGAAAGCTATGTGCGCGTTACCGTCCTTATTATGCTGATAGTTTCACAGGTATGTGCATATATCAAAATGTATTCAGTTGCATACATTAAATACGTTTATTGTACATCAACTATACTTCAATAAAAGTTTTTTAATAAAGCATAAATCCAGAAAGGTGGTTGCTTTCCTAGGAAAAGCTTTTTCTGTGCACTAGTAATGCCACTAATACTCACTAAATTTTTTATTTTAAATTTTATTTTCTTAGTGTTCCAAGATTCATTGTTTATGCCCCACACCCAGTGCTCCGTGCAATACGGGCCCTCCATAATACCCACCACCAGGCTCACCCATCCTCCACCCCCTCCCTTCCAAAACCCTCAGTTTGTTTCTCAGAGTCCACAGTCTCTCATGCTTCGTCTCCCTCTCTGATTTACCCCAGGTCACTTTTCCACACTGACTAAATTTGAAGGTGATGGCCATGCTTGGGTATCATTCTTCTGAGACTCATGAGAAACTAGATGAGTCATCAGTAATCAAACACAGGAAATGAAGTCGTCTTACTTATTCTGGCAAACCAGACTGTGTCAAAATACCTCTCCTTGGCATGCTAAAGCCTCCTACAGTTTTTCACAGAACACTCCTTGGTCCCCTAGGGAGCTCATACATAGAAACTAAGAGAGCAAGAGAATAAGCTTTGGCCTTGCTGGTTTCCCTACCACAAGGAGTCTGGGGTTGCCAGGCACCCAGAGAGATAATCAAGCACTGCTGACCTCATAAAACTGGCTCATTCTTTTAATGACGGAGGGTCCAAGCCTGACTCTTACCATATTGGTTTTCTTTGCCAAGTCAGAAAGCAACGTAATTGAATAGTAAGGTACATTTTGAGATAGTTGATGCCAAGTCCTCTACAGGGAAGAAGGTTTCAGACATCTTGAAGTAGACATCCTAGCCCTAGTCATCTTCTAATGTGCCAACAGAACACATAGCCATTTTTAACCAGGGGAGGTATATAATAGAGGAGTCCATTTCATACCCGGAGTGGCATTTAGAAGTAGTAATAATTGATCTGAGCCAATGCAGTCCTGTCAACTGTGATACGGTCATATAGGATCTTGAGGTAGCCTCTCCCTGAGAAAAACATACCAGGAACTTGTTTGTACTAAGTTTAGGTAACTGGACTTTGGTCAGTGAATTGTTGGGTCAATGGAAGGTACCTTCTGCACCCTTTGAATGACAATTTGAACTGGAGTGTCACAAGACATGGGCTAAGAAGGGAGAATCATGGGCTAAGCACTATTACTAATACATTGTAATTGATACTCCCATTGCCTTTATTTTTTGGTATCTCTCTCTCTCTCTTTCTCTCTCTCTCTCTCTCTCTCTCTTTTTTTTTTTTAGTGAGGGTCCTAAAACTCACTTCTCTCATCAAGACCTATAATGTTACAGAGACCAAGATAAGAACTTGGGCCTGGCTTGACTCAAAGGCCTATGAGTTTCTGCTATACTAGGCAGCCTGGTGTTCGAAGAAAAACTGCCTTCAAAGCCATGTTTGAGAAGTCAGCTCATTAAGTGTTCTAACATGTGGGCAGCACTGTAGAAGTCAGTCGCCAGAAAAACACTAAAATATACAAAGAGTATGATTTAATAGTCAAAGGTCCAAAGGAGTAGTGATTTCACTGAAAATTCAACTTCTTATAAAACCTGGACCCCTTGAAACTAAACTTGCAGGAAGAATGAAAGGGAATATGGCCAAATTTCATACTCATCCTTTCCTGGTAACAGCAATAATAATAAAAGAGTCATGGATTCCTCATTTGTCTAAACCAGTTGAATCAGATAAGCCATCATGAGGCAAATTAACCAGGTTTTCATTCCAGTCCTGGCCCAGAGGGAGAAAACTGTTTACCCAAGACTATCAGCATAAAGCCAACAGTCCAGTTTGACCCTCTGTACTCTTTCAGAAGACTACATAACATGAGTGACCCATGTTTAAAGCTATAAACTCAGCAGACACCTGGAGAGACTCACTCTCCATATACAACAGATCCATCAGTGCTGCCCATTGAGTGTCTTTGCAAACTACAAGGCCTAGAAATTTAGATTTCCAGAGTCTACCATGGCCTGATTCTTCAGGAGTCAGAGATGTTTCTGGTGGCAGATTTTGAAGCAAGATAGTCATCCTGTGACCTGCCCCTTTCCCTCAGCTCTGATGCACTTATTCTTTGCTGGGGATAGGAGTATTTAGACATACAGATTTTCTTTTCAGCTTAGCTGAATTGCCTGCTTAGGCATCCATAATAGCTCTTCTAAAGGTCCTGATCATTCTCTGCTGGACTGGATAGAAAAGCTGCTGCATTCCATGACTAGCTGCAAGCCATGTGCCAATGCCACAGAAATCCAGGAGAGCGCACCACGGGGGCAAGAGTATTGAAAGGATTTATAGACTGACAGAATATCCTTGCGTGATTCTTAACTACCCACTTCTTAGATACATGACAGATAAATGAGCAGTGCGGATTATTATGGGTGAAACATAGATATGGGGGCTAGAACAGATGTTCAGGAAGATACCATAACAAGGCAACAGAAGTAATAAGCAAACAGACCTACTTCAATCTATGACAATATAAAAATTAATAGCCTGAGAGTAAGATGTCCTTCTTTTTTTCTTTTTTCCAACCCATAAGAAGAATCCTGTAAATGTTCTTGCCTAAAGGGAAAGACAAGGGAAAGTTTACAGAAAGCTTTATTATTTCTGTATAGGGATGAAATGAGCCTTTGCTCCAAGAAGGAAGGATGAAAGACCAAAGAATGGAATGAGGGGAAAAAAGCCCCTGGCAATAAGTAGATGAGTATATACATTGCAGGGGTATGGAAAAGGTATCAGAAAGATGGGCAGCAGATTTCCACAACTGTTACTGTGGGCCATGGCTTTCGACATAAGGTCTTCCATGAGAAGAGTAATTATAAAGAATGGAATTTATTTTCATTACTTTTGGATCTAGAAGTGTGCCTTCGTAAGATGACACTATCTTAAGATTTGAGCCATATTAATCTCCACCTTAAGATGGGTACTCTTCATCTGCAATCTAAGAAAGCTTCTCAAGAATGGCCTTTAGGGGGTGCCTGGGTGGCTCAGTCAGTTAAGTGTCTGCCTCCAGTTCTGGTCATGATCCCAGGGTCCTCAGATAGAGCCCTGCATCCTGCTCCCTACTCAGCAGGGAGCCTCCTTCTCCCTCGGGAGTCTGCTTCTCCCTCTCCCTCTGCATTATGTTCCCCTATCTTGTACTCTTTCTGTCTAATAAATTAAAAAAAATTAAATTAAAAAGAATGGCCTTCAATGTTCATCCTATTCTTTATTACCTCAAATTATTTTTTAAACTTAGAGCTTCATTTCCTTCTCTCACAGACGTAGCGATTTTATATATCATCTTCCTTCTCCTTTGTGAGTGTTCCAAAAAGTCCTGTTCTTTCAAGTCTAAACTCGAGTAATAAAAATCCTAAGAAAAATTTTTAAAACTGGGACAAGGGGTATGCCATCTATATCCTAGACTCTAGAGAGACATTATATAGTCCCTGACTCAAGAGTCTGTAGTGCCTATCAGCAAAAAATAAGGAACAATTACTAATTACAAGAATGAGAGATAGGAGTGATACTAAAGGATGTTGGAGCACAGTGTGAGTACATAAATGGAATTTAATCTGGTCTAGGGAGTCAGACTTCACCACCTTGGGTAGTCCTTCATTAAGCTGAGTCTTTCTGAATGAGGTAGGATGCCTTACTTTCAAACTAGTACATTTTTTAAAATCATTCAATATTTACTAATTTAGGTAACAAACAGGCTTTCTTCTTAAAGATATAAAGATAAATTCTTACCCCAGAATAGTCTGTAACCTTGGGCTACTGTTAGTAACCTAAATGTTTAGGCTGTATGGGTCTCACGCCTCTAATTGTCACTGACACAGTCAAATTCATTTTGTGTGGATTTTAGGGAATACCTCTTTCCTTAGCACTTCAGCCTGAGGGAAGCGAGTATATAAACTGGCTTGGACTGTGTGGCTTTCACTGTTTGAAGTTGCTGTGCCAGAGGTGACTGGCTTTCTTAATCCAATTGTGTTGAACTCTAAGGTGATGACCAAAGTTGGCCTCCTTCCTAGTCCCTGTCCATCAGGAAGAAGCATCGCTGGTTTACACTTAAAAGACTGAGCTCCCCTTTCCCTAAGTAGCCATTGCTATTAACTCACAATACCAAGTCAGTGGCCACTCCTGACTTCTGCCTCACCCCACTGGTTACACACTGTCAACAACTTCAAGAAATGCTCTAGATGTTGCAGTGTCCTGCTTTACTTTCTAGTACTAATACAAGCTTTCATTTATTTTCAACTCTTGTCACCTAAGTGAGGTTTTGTTAAGGTTGGGGAAAGAGTTTCACCCCTGAGTTCATCTCCTTCGAGGGCCTCAGAAGACTAGTTTGGGATCAATGTACAAGTCAGATTCGGTTTGACTTGTTCCTTTTCTGTTTTGTACATGCCTGCTGGGACCTTTTAAAGAGCTTTGAGCAAATTCAACCATTCATCCATACAAAAGTACAAAGGATCAGTTCTCTTTTTCACCTGCAATGGTACAATTAGGGAAGTAGAGAATGCACTTAACCCCATCTAAACTCATGGCGCCCACTCTGTGGGCATGCTCTCAGATATTACTGTACTGCTCCTACTCTACAAGCATGTGGCCTGCTGGTGCAATCAATTCCTGGGAGCATGATTGACCTATTTTTCTCTGCCATTCAGACTTCCTTTAAGCAGACATTATCTCTAACCTTTGGCATATAAATTCTCTCTTAAAAAAAAATCCAGATACTTTACAAATGGCTAAGTTCAATGTACCATGGGGAGAGTTCTTCCTTAAGAATTATCAAATATGGGTGGTGAGAAAAACATGTATATTACTACTATGATACCAGATACATTGCGAGCACTAATGTCCTATTTGGATCTTGCAGGCTTTAGTCTAATGGTCTCTAGGTTACATTGCATTTCAAGGTTTAGATTCGGCTTAGTCTGCCCTTTTATCCCACTGTGCCCTACTCCATAGGATTAAAAGGTTTAGTTTTTATAAAAGAAGGTAAAAACTTAAAATGGAGACATCACAGTGTTCATTTTGTTTCCTTCTTTCCCTGGTTTCTGAAAACTAAATATGAAACAGGTAGATTCTGAGATGAAGATGATTAGCAGACAGGCAGATTTTTTTGGTTTTTTTTAAGAGAGTGTTCTCAGGATTCTCAAATGCAGAAGGGAAAGGAATTAAGCAAAACTGAGTAGAGGGAGAAGTCAACTTTCAGTGCTATCTGGGGAGGATACCTCAGCAAACTCTGTAGGAGGATCTAAAGATAAAATTATCCCTCAGAACTGCCCACAGCTGGAAAAAAAAGAAGGTCAGACTTTTATACTCCTGGGACAATCATTTATTGGATGCAGACCATCCAATAAAGAGGTATGGCTTTGGACAAGGTTGTTGTTGTCCAGTAAGGAAGCCTTAAAGAAGGCTGAGAGCGGTGGGCTGTACACACACAGGACTCTCAGCAGCTTGGGGAATCAGTCCTTTATTCTTGAATGGGGATCGTGGTAACATAGCATAGTAGCCACCACATTACCTAATGGATATCTGTGAAGAAATTTATTTTCAAGCTTCTGAAGACTTGAACCTGTAGTCTGCGACAGGTGCATCATAGCCATATGCAAGCTGAAATACTTGTAAATATTACTAACTAAAAGGAAATTATCTTTTTATCTTGATTGGGACTACAATTATTTTTGTATTGATATATACCCTTAAACAAGGAAAGAACATTATCATGTATCTATTCAAAAGGGGAAAGAATTAAGTAGTTCTCTAAAATAATCATCTTCTGAGGAACTCACTGGCCTTTTAGATTGACCTCTTTAAATATATACATAATTAGCAGAGAGCTGGCAAAGAGAGATATGCATCTCACAACAAATACTGACCTCTGAGAATTGCTTCCCTATGGATTGCCATGATAATGCAGCTGGCTATCTCCTTTCTAACTAGTGTGGGGTAGTGGAAATAAAATGTCAATATGGACAGGCTTACCTATTAGCAATAACTGAAGTGTAAAATTAGTAGTAGTATAAAGAAATCATGGGGCACCTGGGTGGCTCAGTTGGTTGGACGACTGCCTTCGGCTCAGGTCATGATCTTGGAGACCCGGGATCGAGTCCCACATCAGGCTCCCTGCTCGGCAGGAGGCCTGCTTCTCCCTCTCTCACTCCCCCTGCTTGTGTTCCCTCTCTGGCTGTGTTTCTCTCTGTCAAATAAATAAAATCTTTAAAAAAAAAAAAAAGAAATCACAGCAGACCATCTGAGGAAAGGTTTCAAAAGTGACATTCTTAACAAGACTATGGGAGATGTATAGAATCCATTGGGAGAGAAGTAGGATAATACTACAAACAAAGGCAAAGCTCAAAATGCTCAGAGTATTCTGGGAAATAAATATAGTTAAGTGGTTGTAATTACTCATAAGGTAGAAACAGGAAGAACCTGGAACTAGATGGTCATCTCCTCTGTCTTCCAAACAAAATGATATCACAGGTTTAAGAAGGATACTTACTTGATACAACAATGTCCTACAAAGGCTAATGAACACAGTGTGGGGTGAATTAAATGTGCAAATGGAAAAGATTAATAAAAAGCATATTATGTTCAGGCCTCTGGCAATAGTCACATTAGTATCAATGAAGATAGAAGATGATATGTTACCCTATGAAGAGTGTCAGTCTTTTTTATTCCTGTTTGGTCCTTTAAAAATGAACTAAAAGAATCTATGAATTATATTCTTCAGTATAATATAGACTATTGTGTTAGCACAATCCATATGATGTACCCTTTCAAATGCTATTTGCTTATTTGCACTTCTTGATCTATTTCCACAGAGCTATAGTTTTATAATCTAGAGAAGAAAGCCATGTAGATAAATAGAATTTTTCATCAGCACCCCAGCACTGCTTTCCACAGGAGGGACAGAAGAGAAAGACCTGGGCATCTGCTTCTTGCATTTCTCCAATTTTGTACAGCATGGAAAAATGTTTTCTGAAAGTAAAAGGGTCAGCAGTGTTATAACCTAAAACAGATTTATTGAGGATTTTCAATACATATTGATTAACTGAACCACTGGATAGTTTAGTCCATGTATACTCATACTGATGACATTCCAAGGAGTCCTGAAGACTAAATAGTTTTATACCATCTCACAACAAATAATTGACCTCTGAGAATTGCAAAATTGAATGTTCTAGAATATTACTCCTTTATCAATTCCAGTCAGCTAAGATATCACTTTAAAAGCCAAACCAAGATTATAAGAGAGACTTTTTAATTATCACTGACTAGTAAGAGATCAGTTTCCTTGCATATGCAGTTCCTGGCTTAGCTCTACTCATATGGTATAAAAGAAAAGGCACTACTCTTCAAAGCGGAGCACATTTTCCCATTCTCACACTTTGGAAATTACATTCTTAAACATGCTGATTGAACTTTCCAGGCTTTAACTATCTCATCTCTAAGAATACCTACCTACCTACCTACCTACCTACCTATCATCTATCTATCACAGTATCTGTATTAATTTGAATAAGTTTGTAAATTATTTTTTCATTACACCAGGTATAATTTAACATATCAGGGTTTTTTTTTTTATTATGTCATGTTAGTAAAGTGTCAGGTTTTTTGACAAGAACACTAAATAGGAATATGTCTTAGGCTCCATTTTGCTGGAGGCAGAGACTACAAGCAGAGAAAACAGTAACTTCCCAGTGGAGCAATGTGACGAACACTATCTCAGTTAGGTAATCAAGTTCAACATAAACAATGAGAAGTCATGAAGATAGTATATACCCTTTTCATGACATGATAAAAATGGCACTTTCTCTGTCATCTCCTTCCCCCAAATCTGTAACTTCAACTTAATCATAAACTAAACATCGGACAAATCTCCTCTGAGAGTCATTTTGCAAAATATCCGACCAGTGCTTCTCAAAACTGTTAAGGTAACTGAAAACAAGGAAGTTGTGAGAAACTGCCACAGCCAAGAGAAGTTTAAGGAAGTCTGATAGCTAAATGTAATGTAGTAATCCTTGGTGGGTCTCTGAACAATTACAACAAAAAAAGTGAAGGACATTAGATAAAAAGTAAGGAAAGTTGAATAAAATATGGACTTTAATTTATAATAATATGTCAGTATTGGTTCATTAATTTTAACAAATGTGCCATACTAACATAAAATGATAACATGGAAAACTGGATACAAAACAGAATGGGAACACTCTACTAGCTCTGCAACTTTTCTGTAAATCTGAAAATGTAAAAAGAAAAAAAATAGCTTACTTAAAAACAAAGTTGAGTTCCTTACATAAAAGCTCAAACTCTAGATTTAGAGCTCTACTAAATATGTATTAGGAAGAAAATCCCCAGTATGTGGAGCACTTCTTATACATCACTTCATATTCTTTCAAATTCTTTTAGCCTCATGTCCCATTCCAGTCCCTGTACCAGTTTCATATAGATTTCTACCACTTCTGCATATTTACTGCATCCCACGGTGTCCTGCTCTTTTTTCTATTTCCAGCTTCTCTGATATAACAACATGCGACAGCCAAGGGAATCTGCTCAGAGAGCACATGGGGAAACTTAAAGAAGCCATTCCCACAGACTCTTGGGATTTGCTGCAGGTGTCCATGCCATTGGGACTACCAAGTCATGGATAGGAGATACTGTGTCCATAAATTCTCCCTCATTCAGCCTTTATTCTTTCCTTCCTTTATAGAACTCCTTCAAGATACTCTTCTGTCTGAGGTTTTCTGGTTCCTGATATGTAATCAGCCAGGTCCTCCAGTTGCTTTGGCATGTGAACTGCTTCCGTCTGACACAAGGATAGTACTTCCAATGTTTAGGCTGTGCTGAGAGAGCTGGCCCTGGATATTGTCCTGGAGGTTTAAAGTGGTGTTTAAGAACAACAAGTATCATCAAGTAAGGCACCTACCTCAAAAAGTCATTAAAAAAAAAAAAGTCATTTTATGGTGTTCAGGCAAAAGTAGACTCTGAGAAACAAACAGAGTTTGGGGCGGGGGTGACCTGCTGATGGGTATTAAGAAGGGCACATATTGCATGGAGCACTGGGTGTTATATGTAAACGATGAATCTTGGAACACTACATCAAAAACTAATGATGTACTGTATGGTGACTAATAAAACATAATAAAAAATTATTTTTGACAAAAAAAGTAGACTCTTTTCTTCTGGCTCTCTCCTTTGGCAAGGAGCAAGAGGGTATTTTGCCCTCCTGGTGGGTATACAGGAATCTGGGTTATCTTAGTAAGGATCTTCCTAAATATATAGCAGAGGCCAAGTTGTAGGTTTCTTGGGATCATTTCTCAAACAAACTACCTGCTCTCAATAAAGAAGTATGGAGAATGAGACAGGGGAGTGACAGAAAGGGAAAAAAAATGCAATGAAGAGTGCATTACTGAGTGTTTCACCACTAGGTCTCCCTCCTGCTGTAGAGTTTCTCATAGAATATGCAGTTATCCAGCAAGAGGGCAGGAAAACAGGAGTATTTATCCACCAAATTCCATTTTTCATTGGTTGAAGACTTTACCTGGGGCACTTCATCCAAGCATTTCTGGACTTAATCTGCATATACATTTAACAAACTCCCAAGGAACTAGAGAAAGCTCTCAGGCAAAGAAGCAGAGAGGTACAGGTACTGATACTACAAACTATCAGTATGCATAGGAACTGTCCACCCCTTCTCTAGGTGAATTTAGAGTTTCAGGTTATGGGGCCAGGCTTTAACAGCACTTGCCATTCCAAAGTTTTAGAAGTCTCAGGATCATCCATCCCAAAGTCCCCATTCTCAGGTCTTAGGGACCTAATCTTTAACAGTGGAGCCTAAGATGGGGAACTTAATACTACTTCTTTATTGGAGAGGATGATCTTAGCTAACAGGACTGAGTGAAAAGGAGAATGAATCAGGTAAGGAGGAAAATCCAATATAAATGTATAACTGATAGCTCAAGCCCATGAAAGTTTCCCCCAAAAGCCATTAGGATGTGTCTAAGAACCTTCTCTGGGTTGAGGGAGAAAGAAGAGCCAGTGGTTAAATATTTGATCAGTAGAAATGAGCAAAGGTTTGTCCTTCAAGGTGTTGTCTGTACTTCCAGGATGAATATGTGAGGCCTCCAAGAAGTGTCCCAGGCAGAAGGCAAAAGGTATGTGGCACAAGGTCCCCACAGAGCTAGTTGCTTCAGTACAGATGATAAAAGACAACTGAGGCTGAGAAGATGTGAAGTGGTGCATGAGTGATGTTTGGCCAGGCAGCTAACAATATACAGCTAAAATATTGGCAATAATATGGAAGGTGAACGAAGAGATGCACTGGAATACTTTCCATCTTTATCTTCCTCCTGACCAATACAAGGTGTAGATCAATCTTTCCCTAAGTCAATACTCATCTTAACACATAAAGGTGAGAACTAAAATACTAGATATAGAATCAATAAATCCTGACTCAGAGAAAGGAAAAGTGGAATAAAGGAGTCAATCAGTCCAAGGAAACAAGAAAAAAGTTAGGGGAGACAAAAAGTTAAAAAAAAAAAAAATGAAGACAGCGGAATCATCAGATACAATGATTAAATATATCTTGGCCCTACCTACATGCTCAGGCCCTGCTTCGGCTGGTGGGCTCCCCTGCACCTGAGCTCCCTTGGCAGCCAGCAGGATCACCTTACCACAGACTTCCCAACAACCCCAGGGAAGCCAGAAGACACACACAGTATACAGAGGATATGCTCCTTGAGTTCCTGGCTCTGGTAGCCAGTGGGGACTGTGTTGCTAGACCCCATGGGACAGAAACAACTGAAAAATCAGTTCTTGTCAGACTACTTCCTGGACATGACACAGACAGCAGTCAGGCTAAAACACACTCCCCAGTCTTCCTGTCTAAAGGCCTCTTTACTTATCCTGGAGTTTC
The DNA here is from genome assembly GCA_004023965.1 of Spilogale gracilis. Lineage (NCBI taxonomy): Eukaryota > Metazoa > Chordata > Mammalia > Carnivora > Mephitidae > Spilogale > Spilogale gracilis. The sequence continues at coordinate 25,885 of PITA01010594.1, forward strand.
ATTCTGAGGGGTATGTTTCAGGATTACTACATATCTAGGGACTATGGAGGAATTCTCAGGGGACATACACCAGGGGATGCCATCTTTGCACTCTCCCTTTCTTTACTACAGCTTGTTGGTATTTGCCCAGAGAGGATCTTATACACTTATCTGGAGCCCTGACTTTTAAAACTGTCACCTAAGAGAGATATCCTAACTGCCTGGCTTGGAGGCCAGCAAGGGTTATAAATGCAGTCACACATAAATGTAAAACTGTATATATCTGCATACTTTAAAAGCTGTTACTTAAGGGTCTAGCTTCTAATCAGCCTAAAACTGGATACTGACCAAGATCCTCATAGTTTGGCTCAACCTTCAGTGGCTGGGATCTATCAGTAACAGAATCAGATTAGGTCAAAATTAGACAATCAGAAAGGTCAAAAAGACAAGAGTTAGTGTAATGTTGAGGGATAAGGCTCATCACCTATACAAGTCCACACCTTTAAGACTGGAAGAAGTAGCTGTCATGCCAAATATATAGAAAAAGATACAGAGACAAATGAAATGAGAATACAAAGTAAAGTATTCCAAACAAAATAATAAAATAAAACCCCTAAGAAAAAGATCTTAGTGAAATGGAGATAAGTAATCTACCTGATAAAGGGTTCAAAGTAATGGTAATAAAGATGCTCACCAAACTCAAGGAAAAAACAATAAAAAAAAAAACACAACAAAGACAGAAAATGCAAAAAAATACCAAGAAGTTACAGAGCTGAAGAACACAATATGTGAACTGAAAAATACACTAGAGGGATTTAACAGGAGACTAGATGAAACAAAATAACAAAAGAGGGGTGCCTGGGTGACTCAGTTGGTTGAGCATCTGCCTTCAGCTCAGGTCATGATCCTGGAGTCCTGGGATCCAGCCCCACATCAGGCTCCCTGCTTGGCAGGAAGTCTGATTCTCCCTCTGCCTGCTACTCTTCCTGCTTGTGCTCTCTCCCTCTCTCTCTCTCTCTCTCTCTCTCTCTCTCTCTCCCTCTCTGTCAAACAAATAAAAATCTTTTAAAAAAACAAGACAAAAAAACCCAAAAAAAACCCAGACCAGTGACCTGGAAGACAGGGCAGTGGAACTCACCCAAATGGAATAGCAAGAAGAAAACAGAATTTTAAAAAGTAAAGATAGCTTAAGAAACCTATAAGACAACTTAAAGCAAAATAATATTCACATTACAGGAGTTCCAGAAAAAAGGAGAGAGAGAAAGAGAAAAGATGGCAGAAAACTTATTTGAAGAAACAGAGGCTGAGACTTCTCTAACCTGGAGAAGGAAGCAGACATCCAGACCCAAGAAGCACATAGAGTTCCAAATAAAATGCACCGACCCAAAGAGATCCAAAGAGATCCACATCATGACACATTATGATTAAGACATCAAGAAAAAAAGGGGAAAAAAATTTTTAAAGCAGCAAGAAAAAAACAACTTGTTACATACAGGGGAACCCCCATAGGACTATCTGATTTTTTAAAATTAATTTATTTGGCAGAGAGAAACACAGCTAGAGAGGGAACACAAGCAGGGGGAGTGAGAGAGGGAGAAGCAGGCTGCCTGCTGAGCAGGGAGCCCAATGTGGGACTCGATCCTGGGTCTCCAGGATCATGACCTGAGCCGAAGGCAGTCGCTTAACCAACTGAGGCACCCAGGTGCCCTGATCTGCTGATTTTTCAACAGAAAATCTGCAGGCCAGAAGGGAATGAAATGATATATTCAAAGTGCTAAAAAGAAAAAGACCTACAACCAAGAATACTCTATCCAGCAAGATTATCATTCAGAATTGAAAAAAAGGATAAGGAATTTTTTTTTCCAGAGAAGCAAAAGGTAAAGGTGTATATCACTAATAAACCAGCCTTACAAGAAATGTTAAAGGGATTTCTCTCAGTTGAAAAGAAAAGATACTAAATAGTAACAATGAAACATATGAGGAAAAATCTCTCTGGGAGAGGTAGATATACAGTAAAAGTAGTTAATGATCTATGAAGCTAGTATGGAGATTATTAAGACAAAAGAAAATAAACTATAGTTACACTACTTAACACAATGAAAAGATGTAGAATACAACATCAAAACCAAAAAAACATGGAAAGGGTGAAATAAAATGTAGCTTTTAGAATGTAGCCAAACTTAAGTTGCTATCAAATTAATATATATTTGCTATCAAATTAAAAAATATATATATGTATTTTAATTTCACACACACACACACACACACACACACACACAGGCTTTTGTATGTGAATCTCATGGTGACCACAAAGCAAGAACTATATAAGATACACAAAAGATAATGAGAAAGGAACCTAAACATAACACTAAAGAAAGTCATCAAACCATAAGGGAAGAGAACGAGGTAAGAAGAAACAGAGAAACTACAAAAACAACCAAACACAATTAACAAAATGCCAAATGGTACAACCAAATCAATAATTACTTTAAATGTAAATGGACTATATTCTCCAAAAGACATAGAGTAGCTGATTGGACATCAATAAGCTGCCTACATTAAGCTCAATTTAAATCTAAGAGGACACACACACTGAAAATAAAGGGATGGAAAAAGATATTCCATGAAAATGGAAACCAAAAAAAAGTTTGTATAGATATATCAGACTGAAGACTTTAAAACAAACGTAATGAAATACAAAGAAGAGCATCACCTAAGGAAAAACGATCAATCCAACAATATAGCATTTATAAATATATATGCATTGAACATAGGAGGACCTAAACACAGAAAGCAAATATTTACAGACATAAAGGAAAGAACTGACATCAATACAATAGGGGGGATTTATTTAAATTCAATTAGCCAACATATAGTACATCATTAGTTTCAGATATAGAGTTCAATGCTTCATCAGTTGCATATAACAGCCAGTGCTTATCACTTCATGTGCCCTCCTTAATAGCCATCACCCAGTTACCCCAACTCCACACCCATCTCCCCTTCTCCAACCCTCAGTTATTTTTTCCCCAAAGTGGAGGATTTTTTAACAGCCCATTTACATCAATGGATAGGTCATACAGGCAGAAACTCAATAGGGAAATATTGGCGTTAAAGGACACATGAGACCAGACGAGCTTAAGAGATACATAGAAAACATTCCGTCCAAAATCAGAATATACGTTCCTCTCAAGTGAACACGGAACATCCTCTGGAGTAGATCACACGTTAGGTAAAGTCTCAATAAAGTTAAGAAGATGGGAATCATACCAAGTATCTTTTCCAAACAACATTGTAAGATGTTAGAAATCAGTTTCAAAAAGAAAACTAGAAAAATCAAAAATATGTGGAGATTAAACAACATGCTACTGAACAATGAAAGGGTCAATAAAGAAAATCAAAGGGGAAATCAAAAAATAACTAAGAACAAAAGAAAATGGAAACAACAATCAAAATTTACAGATTGCAGCAAAAGCAGTTCTTACGAGGGGAGTTCATAAATACAGGCCTACCCCAAGACCCCCCTCAAAATCTCAAACAATCTAATTTTACACCTAAATGAACAAGAAAAAGAAGAACAAATACAGCTCAAATTTAGTAGGATGAAAATAACAAATATCAAAGTAAAAATAAATGCAGACAAAAAATAGATCAAATAAAATTAAGAGCTGGTTCTTTTAAAAGATACACAAAATTGACAAACCTTTAGCTAGACTCACCAAGGCAAAATAAGAGAAGGCTCAAATAAAATAAGAAATGAAAGAGGAGAGGTTACAACTGACCACAGAAACACAAAGGATCAGGAAAGACTGCTATGAACAAGTATATATCAACAAATTTGACAATCTAAAAGAAATAGGTAAGTTCCTAGGAACATAGACTCTTCTAAGATGGAATCATTAAGAAAGAAAACTTAAATAGAATGATTATAGTAAGGATATTGGATCAGTAATAATAAAGAAAAGTTACACACACACACACACACACACACACACACACATCACACACACTTAAAAAAGTCCAGGACCAGAGAGGGCTTCGCAGGTAAATTCTACAAAGCATTCAAAGATTATGGAATACCTACACTCAAAGTCTTTCAAAAGATTGCACAGGAGGAAATACTTCCAAACTCATTTTATGAGGTCAGCATGACCTTGATACAAAAACCAGACAAGGACAGCATAAAAGAAGAGAATTACAGGCCAATATTCCTAATGAACATAGATGCAAAAAATATCAACAAAAAATTAGCAAGCTGAATCTAACAATACATTAAAAGAATCACATACCATGATCAAATCGGTTTTATTCCAGGGAGGCAACGATGGTCCAAAATCCACAAATCAATCAACATGACACATCATGTTAACAAAATGAAGGTTAAAAATCGTATGACCATCTCCTCATATGGAGAAAAATCATTTGACAAAATGTATCATTCATTTATGATAAAACTCTCAACAAAGTTGGAGAGAAGGTACTTCAACACAATAAAAAACTATATGCAACAAACCCACAGTTAATAATCATTCTCAACCATGAAAAGCTGAAACCTTTTTCTCTAAGATCAGAAACAAGAGAAGGATGTCCACATCCCCGGAAGTCCTGTCTGTAGCAATCAGAACAGAAAAAGAAATAAATGATACACAAGTTGGGGGAAAAAAGTAAAACTGTCACTATTTGCATACAGATGGTTATATATATATGAAATCATAAAGACTCCACACAAAAGCTGTTAAGACTAATAAACGAACTTAGTCAAATTTAGGATACAAAAATCAATATACAAAAATATGTTGCATTTCTATACAGTAGTTATAAACTATCAGAAAGAGAAATGAAGAAAACTACACCATTAATGATAGCATTAAAAAGAAAACAATACCTAGGAATAAATTTAACCAAGGTGAAAGATCTGTACAGTGAAAACTGTAAGACCTTGAAGACCACACAAATAAATACTGATTTCATGGATTGAAATAATTAATATTGTTAAAATGCCCCTACTACCCAAAGCAATTTACAGATTCAGTGCCAACCCTAACAAAATTCCAATAGCATTTCTCACAGAACTAGAAAAAAAATTCTAGAACTTGTATGGCATCAGAAAAGACCCCAGATAGCCAAAGAAAGTTAAAAGAATAGAATAGAATAGAATAGAATAGAATAGAATAGAATAGAATAGAATAGAATAGAATAGAATAATAGAATAGAACAGAAAGTTGTATGTATCATGTCCCCTGATTTCAAACTACACAAAGCAAGAGCAATCAAAACAGTATGGTACTGGCATTAAAGACACATAAATCAATGGAACAGAAGAGGAGCCCAGAAATAAACCCACACATATATGATCAATTTACATATGACAGAGGAGCCAATAATATATAATGGACAAAAAAACAGTCTCTTCAATAAATGGTACTGTTAAAAATGGACAGCCACAAGCAAAAGAAGAAAATTAGACCACTGTCTTACACTCCACACAAAAATTAACTCAAAATAGGGCGCCTGGGTGGCTCAGTGGGGTAAAGCCTCTGCCTTCGGCTTCTCGGGGGTCCTGGGATCCAGGCCTGCATCGGTCTCTCTGTTCGGCGGGGAGCCTGCTTCCTCCTCTCTCTCTGCCTGCCTCTCTGCCTGCTTGTGATCTCTCTCTCTGTCAAATGAATAAATAAAATCTTAAAAAAAAAAAAACTCTAAATAGAGTAAAGACTTGAATGTAAAACCTGAAACCATGCAACTTCTTAGGAAATATAGGCAATAAGCTCCTTGACATGAATCTTGGCATTGAATTTTTGGATATGACCCTAAAAGCAAAAGCAACAAGAGCAAAAATACAGAATTAGGACCATACCACATAAAAAGCTTATGAATAGCAAAGGAAACCATTAACAAAATAAGAAAGCAACCTAATGAATGAAAAAATATACTAACAGATCATATATTTGATAAGGAGTTAATAACCAAGGTACATAAAGAACTCAAACAACCCAATAAAAAATCCAATTTAAGAAAATGGGCAGAAGATCTAAATATTTTTCCAAAAATGACATACATAAGACCAACAAGCATATGAAAAGATGTTCAATATCACTAATTATCAGGGAAACATCGTACACTGTTAGTGGGAATGTAAATTTGTATAGCCACTGTGGAAAACAGTATGGAGCTTTCCTCCCCCAAAATTAAAAATAGAACTACCATATGACCCAGCAATTCCACTTCTGGGTATTTATCTGAAGAAAATGAAAAGACTAATTCAAAAAGATATATCCAGCCCTATATTCATTGCAACATTATTAGCAATACCCAAGATGTGAAAACAACCTAAGTATCCACTGACAGAAGAGTGGCTAAGACATGCAGTATGTGTGTCTATAGATGGAATACTACTAAGCCAGAAAAAATATGGAACGCATGCCATTTGTGAGAACATAGAAGCAACCTGATGTTATTATACATTAAGTCAGAGAAAGACCAATCCTGTATGATTTCACTCATACGTGAAATCTGAACAAAAAAATAAATAAACAAATAAAAACAAAGCTCATAAAGAACAGATTCATACTTATCAGAAGTTGGGGATGAACACAGTTATTGCAGGGGTCAAATGTATGGTAACAGGATGACTAGACTTATTATGGTGATCACTCTGTAGTATATGCAAAAATCCAATTATTATGTTGTACAGCAGAAACTAATATAATGTTATATACCAATCTTACTTCAAGAAGGAAAAAAAAAAACTCTATCAATTAGATACACAAGCCAAAGGGGGGAAAAAAAAATTCTGACGGGCTTCTAAAAAAACTGGTTATTGTTTGATTAGGATGACACTTTGAAAATAAATTAATGGAAGAGATACAACTATCAAATATTAAATAAAATATTGCTGATGTCAAAACATTTATATAAAACTGAGTTGTCATATATCAATATGAGGTGTTTATCCCTAACTAGGCATTTTTACTGATGGAAAATGTACCATAAATTTGTACATGCCATGAACATAGTCTCAATATAAGGCAAGAACTGGCAGATTTTCTTTTGATTGTATATTTTTCAATTTTTCCTTATTTTTTCTATTATAGTTCTCCTAAATTGATAAAAATTTTCACTGCACTTACCAATTAACAAGCTTATTTCAGTGAACATATCTAGAAGAATCCTACGGCTAATAACAGTAGAAAATTATAAAATTGATTTATATATATTTGTGATGCATAGTGTGATATATAAATATACATATCTATTTAAAGTCTTTTTTGTTTCCAAACAATTGCTATGCAAACCATGGTCTCTGACTGCAATGAAATTAAATAAGATGTCAATGGAATTTCCTACAATAATATAAAAGAGCTCTTACTATTGTCCCTACTTTTATATTTAATAAACTCACATGTACTCATCATGCTGCCTCATTTATTAACTCATAGTCAATTCTGTTTCATCTCTACCCCACTTACTTCCCTATTACCATATTATTTTGAAGCAAATCTAATAAATCAGTCCTTGGAAACACACTGAAATATTTATGAATAAAATAAACACTAACCTATAGGGTGCTTAAAGTCGCTCTATCTTATAAGGTCGCTTTTTTTTTTTTCAAGATTTTATTTATTTATTTAACAGAGAAAAACACAGCGAGAGAGGGAACACAAGCAGGGGGAGTGAGAGAGGGAGAAGCAGGCTTCCCACTGAGAAGGGAGCTCGACGTGGGGCTCGATTCTGGGTCTCCAGGATTATGACCTGAGCTGAAAGCAGTCACTTAACCAACTGAGCCACCCAGGAGCCTCTATATCTTTTTTAGATAGGGCCCCTATGTCGTTTTTGCAGTTCTTTTGATCTTTGTGAAGACTTAGAAACAAAGAAATAAAGTTGGCCAACAAAGAAAAATTCCATTCTATTGATCTGACTATAAAATATGTGTTGGTGGAAAGAGGACACAGAGGGTGATAATAAACAGACCAATTGCACTGAACATAATGCACAGAAGAGGGGCCTAAGTGCATGGTACTTGATAGGAGGCATTAGTGATCATTGGCGAAGAACCACTCAATAAATGCCAGATCCTTACCACCTCACATAAAAATAATTTTTGAGATGGATACAATTTTCTTTAGTTTTCCGGGCGGCTGGGTGGCTCAGTTGGTTAAGCGACTGCCAGGAAGCCTGCTTCTCCCTCTCTCACTCCCTCTGCTTGTGTTTCCTCTCTAGCTGTGTTTCTCTCTGTCAAATAAAGAAATAAAATCTTTAAAAAAAATAGTTTTCCATGAGATCTGGATGTAAAGAGAAAGTTTACAAAAATCAAAGAAAATATAGGAGCATATTTTGATGAACTCCCTGTAGGAAGGGATTTCTTAGACCAAGCAAACAAAGCTAATTTTAAAAAGTGTTTAAATTATTTGTTTTTTATGTGACAAATATAATTACCTTAAAATATAGAACTTACAAGCCACAGATTAAGAAAACATAATTACAAAAAAAACAGCAAAAGAGTATATTCAGTATAACTGTGAAGAATTCCTAGAAATTGGTAAGAAAAGCCAGCCAATAGGAAAATGGGCAAAAACAATGAGAAAAATTCGTAACAGAAAATCAAAATGGCCAATGGTTACAAAAGATCATCAACTCCAGTGATTATCAGAGAAATTCAAAATAAATTCACCCAAGATAGACACTCATCAGACGGACAAAACTGAGTTGGAATTATTTTATTACAGATTGCACTTAGAACTATAAATTGGCACGGTCTCTGAGGAAACATTGCCAAATTTCTCTCCCAAAATCTGCGGGTTGGAAGATATATGCAATGCATGCTTCTAGAAATATTCTCTGGAGAATTTCATGTATATCAGATATGTACAATGTTTATTGCATCAAATTTATAATAGTGAAAAGTGGAAATCAATGTGATAGCAATTCAAAAAATGAATAAATTGGGCTATAATCTATAACAGTATATTCATCTGCAGATGTGTGTACGTGTTTGTGCCTACACACATATGTATACATATATGTACATACACATAAACATACACACACATGCCCATACATATACAGTGTGTATAAGCATAGACAGATCTTTAAAAATTAAGTGGGAGAAAGGAGACTGGAGCATGCACATTCCAGGAGATACACAGTAGGAGAACATTTATATAAACTTAAAAAAAAACTTTTTTTTTTTTTTACAAAAATCAGTGTTTAGTACATAGTTTTACAGATTTGCTGTATAGATAACCATAAATATAGCCTTCTTCACAGAAAGAGAAACCATCTGGAACATCAGCAGCTCTTGCAGAGGTTTTTCTTTCATAAAACATGTAAATTTTCATGTAGAAATACAAGGCTTCCCATTCTATACAAGTTCTTATCATATACCCCAGGAAGTATTATAACCCTAGAACTGATTGTTATCAATTGTTATCAGAGAAAGTCGCATAGTTTCTAGCCCTGCCAGACTGCCATCAATATTAAGAGCAAACCACTATGTACAGGGTTCTGGGTGTGAGAACTTGAGAAGTATAAGAAAGGAATGGACACCAACTTCTTTTCTCCCTGTAAGACTGCAGGGCTGATAAAGTATTGACAATGGACAATACCCCCCCCCCCCAGTTCCCATGCACAGACTGATTGTCCTTTTTTCTTATAGAGCACTAGATGTGAGATAAACAGCATTTGTGAGCTTGATTTGTGGGCTGGGCAGGCTGGTATTTTTGTACTTTTTCCTTCCAACATAAATGGGGAAGGACATACTACTATCTCCAAAATGGTAGCAGAGCTACAATGGAGTCAAATCAGAACAAAACCTAATTACTTTCACTAAATCTACTGATCTTTGTGTTCCATCACATTTCATCTAGGAAGACAATCCTTTCCCCTCAACACTACCTTTGACCACGTGACCCTTGACCTTAGCTTCTCAAAAGAAACTGCTGGCACAAAACCTGGTTGCTTGCTGACTGCAGCCTGGCACCAAGTCTTTCTTTGAAAGAAAGTGCACTTTGCCATGTCTATCATCCACAATAAATTAATGCAAACAGCCTCCAACTGTCATAGCCTTGAAAATCTGCCTCAGCAGCGGAGTTGCCTCTCCCAAGGTCATTCCCAACACTAAAGTGCTCACACCTAGGGAGTGAGTGAAGGAGACGTATAAAGGATGGAAATTCCATTCTGAGTTACGACAACTCAGATGGGCAGCAGTTGCTTCAGAACTCCCAGCCATGTTAGCCAAAGCTGTGTTGGGTTTACATAGCATTTTTACTTCTTCTAATCCCTCTTCCCTCCTTTCTCTTTCGCAGGTACTGATTCCTAATAAATATTGCAGACCCCAAACTTCATCCTTCATTGCTTTTGGAGAACCAAGCCTAAGAGAGTCAGTAGTAGAAACAGTCAGAAAGTAGGTAACAGGATGGGACTTTGGAGCTGAATCACTACAGGCTGCCTGGCAGGCAATGAGGATGCCATTACTGGTAGTATATGGAACACACAGACAGACCCTGGAAGAAGGTGGAAGTCCAGTTATTAAAGCTGGTAGCATGGCCCAGCTGAGAATATGCTTGGTTGAAAAGGGAAGAAAAGGATTATAACACAAGAAGCTACAAAGCATAGCCAGTGTGTACAAGCAAGAATCAGAACACTATACATGGGGCTACATTATGAGTGTGCTTAGTCAAGGGGAACACAATACTCCCAGGTCAAAAAACTCTTCACCCTATCTCTAGGGTGTTAAAATTAGTTTAAGAAAGATATTGACTTGAGAGTACTCTCCTGAAACATAAGATTTAACACCGTGGTAATAATTCCAAGAAATGGTATTAACTTGTGCTACGACTCCCAGAAATATGAAAGAAACAATGGCTTAGGCTGAAGAGGTTGAGATGTAAGAATTTCCATGGAAGATGTGGAAAAAGGGATTAAAAGGCTCAGGGAAGAACAAGCACACAGCAGGTCCCTTTGTACTTTTGCCTTCCAAAAGGTAAGGAGAAAATAAGTGCAAGAGCATTCCTGCTCCTGGTTACCAATGGGAGAGTGGGTTTAGAAGGACACATTTCCATCCAATTTCATATTCTCCAAGCACAGAAAAATAAATGAATGTCTGATTCATTTACTGTTGGGGGGAAAATGGCAAAAGTAGGAGAATCCTGAGCTCATCTCATCCCACAGACACATTGGGGCAAAAACTACATCTATGCAACTGACTCTGAAAATAACTTGAAGAATGAATTTTCCAGTGAGTCATAGAGAAAAGACCACATCAAGAAAGGTAAAAGGGGCAGAGACACCATCAGGAACAAAACCCCCTAGGCAACTAACCACAGATAGAGGGACATCACAAGCACAGAGAAGCAAGGGGATTAGACCCCACATCAGGCACCCTTGAACCTGGAGACATACACTACAAAGACAAATCCCCATAACATTTGGCTTTGAAAATCAGCGGGCCTTAACATTGGGAGATAGAGAGGTTGATAGAAAACCAAGGTTCTGCCCTTAAAGAGCCACACTAAATAACTCAGCCAGACAGAGCACAGTATCATCCCCTTGAAACATGCCTAAGGCATATGTGAAGGAGATTTATTGACTAATCTTAGATCATGTACCAAAGGGGAAGACATCTGCAGAAGATTCATCCAGGCACAAAAGCATTGGTGGTTGCCATTTTCTTCCTCCAGCCTAAATAGCTGGATGCTTGAGAAAGACAGTTCTAACACTCCCCATCTACCTTACTAGAAATACATGCCCCATCTGGCTTCCCCTGCAGACTGGACACATCCTACCCACTGGCCTCAAGGCATCCTTCCAAAGCAGCTCCTATTTCACCATACCTGGTGAGCATCCCTGGTCAGGACTGGTATCACTCCAAAATGACTCCGTCCTAGGGAGGGAGGGAGATAAACCCACACACCAGTGTCCCACAGTTCCTTTTAGCCAGGACTCTTAGCTGGCTTTTCAGGTATAAGCCCTGTCTTTTGGTGGCCTTCAGCTAATTGCAGAAACCAAGTTAAGGACTAACCACACCCAACAGTTAGTCCAGAGCAGTTGCAGCCAGGCCTCTCAAGAGCACAGGCGAACAAAACCTGCCCAGTATGCCCACAGTAGGCAAAGTGGGTCATTCCAGACAGCTGAAATGAAGGTGAGGCCCTCATATCAGCATAGGCACAGAAACTATGGCTCAGTTACAACAGGAGGAACATGCAGCCCACACAGAGGACGCCAGTGAAGTACCTGGTTCTGGTAACCAGGGTATTGCATTATAGGGCATCACAGGACCCCTCTACACAGGCCATTAATTTTAAGATCAGAGGATGTAGCTGACCTACCTAACCTGTAGAAACAAACACAGACAGTTAAACAAAACGGGGAGGCAGAGGGATATTTCCCAACTGAAAGTATAAGACAAAACTTGGGGGGAGGAGAACTAAATGAAATGGAGATAATATACCCAATAAAAACTGTAAGTAATGCTCATAAAGATATTCACCAGACTTGATAAAAGAGTGGGTGAATTCAGTAAGACCTCAACAAAGGGATAGAAAATATAAAAAGGAACCAGCTAAAACTGAAAAATCAAGGCAATAACTGAAATTAAAAAAATACACTAGAAGACATCAATAGCAGGTTAGAGGATGCAGAAGAATGGATCTGTGATCTGGAAAACAGGGTAGTGGAAAGCAACCAAGCTGAAAACCAAAAAGAAAAAAGAATAATAAAAAAATGAGAATAGGTTAAGGTAATTCTGCAACATCATTAAGCATAGTAACATTTGCATTATTGGGGTCCCAGCAAGTGAAGAAAAAGGAAGGAAGGCAAAAATGTTTTGAAGAAACAATAGTTGAAAACTTCCATAATCTGGGGGAATAAAAGATATCCAGATCTAGGAAGCAGAGAGAGGTCTAACAAGATTAACCCAAGGAAGTCCATATTAAGACAATTAATAATTAAGACAGAATAAAAGAATCTCTTAAAAAGAAGCAAGAGAACAGAAAATTATTACATATAAGAGGAACCCCATAAAGCTATCAGCTGATTTTTCAGCAGAAACTCTACAGTCCACAAGAGGGAGGGATGAATACTCTACCCAACAAGGTTATTAAAAACTGAAGGAGAGACAGTTTCCCAAACACAACTTAAAGGACTTTACCACTAAACCAGCCTTACAAGAAATGTTTACGGGAATCCTTTAGATTAAAAGAAAAAACCCATAACTAGAAAGAAAACTATGAAAGGAAAACATGTCACAATAAAACCAAACCTACATAATAAAGGTAGATTAATCACTTACAGAGCCAGGATACATATTTAAAAACAAAAGCAGTGAAATTTATTATATCCACAGAAGTTACTCAAGAGATACACAAAATTAAAATATGTAAAACATAATATCATGTATGTAAAAAGTTCAGGGGGAGTAAAAATTTAGTGCTTTTAGAATTTGTTCAAACTTAAGCAACTATTAACTTGACACAGACCACTATATGCATAGGACACTGTATATGAATCCAAAGGCAGCCATGAATCAAAAATCTATAACAGACACAAAAAATAAAGAGAAAGGAATCTAAGCATAACACTAAAGAAAGCCATCATACCACAAGGAAAGAGAGCAAGAAGAAAGGAACAGAGGACAACTACAAAAACAACCAGAAAACAAAAAAATAGCAATAAGTACATATCCATCAATTACTTTCAATGCAAATGGACTAACTTCTCCAATAGGGTGACTGAATGAATAAAAAATCAGGACCCATCTATATGCTGCCCATATGAGACTCACTTCAGACCTAAAGATACACAAACTGCAAGTAAGGAGATGGAAAAGATATCCCATACAAATGGAAGCAAAAAAAAAAAAATAGAGATAAAAATAAAAAAAGCCTGAGTAGCAACACCTATATAAAACTAAACAGATTTTAAAACAAAAACCGTAGCAAGAGACAAGGAAGGACATTAGATAATGATAAAGGGATCAATTCAACAAGAGGATATAATAACCATAAATATCTATGCACCCTTAATAGTAGCACCTAAGTGCATAAAGCAAATATTAAGAGTCACAAAGGGAAAAGATGGTACTAATACAATAATACTATTGTATTGGGACTTTAACACTACACTTACATTAATAGATAGGCCATCCAGGTAGAAAATCGATAAGAAAATACTGGTTTTAAATGACACCTTAGACCAGATGGTCTAATAGAGAAATACACAACATTCCATCTAAAAATAATAGCATGCACATTCTTTACAAGTACATATAAAACACTCTCCAAGACAGATCACAAGTTAGACCAGAAAACAAGTCTCAATAAATTTAAGGAAACTAAAATCATATTGGTCACCTTTTTTTTTTTTTAAGATTTTTATTTATTTGATGGAGAGCACAAGTAGGCAGAGAGGCAGGCAGAGAGAGAGGAAGAAGCAGGCTCCCTGCTCAGCGGGGGCCTCAATTCCAGGACCCTGAGATCATGACATGAGCCAAAGGCAGAGGCTTTAACCCACTGAGCCACCCAGGCGCCCACAGTCACCTTTTCTGACTACAACAGTATGAAAGTAGAAATCAATTACAGGAAGAAAAATTTTAAAAAGCATAACAGAAGGCATTTAAACAACATGCTATTAACAACCTACTTTATTTCATCAAGTAAATAAAGTAGGAAATCAAAAATTACATGGAGACAAATGAAAATGAAAACAATGGTGTAAAATCTTTGGATCGCAGCAAAAGCATTTCTAGGAT
>PITA01010594.1:40706-71186 GCA_004023965.1 Spilogale gracilis
AAAGAAAAAAAAAAAAAAAAAAAAAAAAAAAAAAAAAAAAAAGGAAAAGATAAATGACACCAAGAGCTGATTCCCTGAAAAGATAAATAAAATTGATAAACCTTTAGCCAAATTAATCAAGAAAAAAAGATACTCAGATAAATAAAATCAGAAATGAAGGAGAAATAACACCACAGAGATACAGAAAATTATAAAAGAATATTATGAAAAAATGTATGCCAACAAATTAGGCAAACTAGAAGAAATGGATAAATTCCTAGACATATGTAATCTTCCAAAATTGAATCAGGAAGAAATAGAAAATTTCAAGAGACCAATTACCACTAACAAAATTGAATCAGTAATTTAAAAAACACCAACAAAGTCCGGATTAGAAGGCTTCATAGGTGAATTCTAACAATCAATTAAAGAAGCCTTAATAACTTTTCTTCTCAAACTATTTCAGAAACTACAAATGGAAGAAAACTTCTAAATTCATTTATCAAGGCTCACTGATACTAAAATCAAAGACACTACAAAAAATGAAAACAAGAGGCCAGTATTTCCAATGAACACAGATGCAAAAATACACAACAAAGTATTAGGAAACCAAATTCAACAACACGTTAAAAAACTGTTCACCAAAATAAATGGGATGTTTTTTCCCAGGAATGCAAGAGAGTTTGATAGTCATTAAATTAATCATTGTACTATATCACATTAACAAGTGGAGGGATAAAAAGCATATGAACATCTCAATAAATGCAGAAAAAGCATTCAACAAAATACAATACCTGTTCATGATGAAAACTCCACAAAAGTGGATTTCGAAGGAACATATCTCCACATAAAAAAGGTCAGTTATGAAAAACCCACAGCTAATATTATCCTTAATGGTGAAAACCTGAAAGCTTTCCCTCTAAGATCAGGAATAAGACAAGGAAGGCTTCCTACTCTTACTACTTTCACTCAACATAGTACTGGAAGTCCTAGCCACAGCAATCAGGTAAGAAAAAATAAAAGCATCCAAATTGGTAAGGAAGAGGTAAAACTGCCCCACTATTTGCAGATGACATACAGAGAAAATCCACCAAAAAATCCTAAGACACATAAAGAACCACAAAAAAACCGCAAGTAGCCAAAGCAATCTTGAAAAAAGAGGAACAAAGCTGGAGTCACCACAATCCCAGGTTTCAAGATACACCACAACACAATAGAAATCAATACAGTATAGTACTGACATAAGAATAGGCACACAGATCAATGGAAAAGAATACAGAACCTGGGAATAAATCAACAATTATATGGTCAATTTATCTATGATAAAGGAGGCAAGAATATGCAATGGGAAAAACACAGTCTTTTCAATAAATAGTAATCAAAAAACTGTAAAGAAAGGAACTGGACTACTGTCTTATTTTGTACAGAAGAATAAACTCAAAATGGATTAAAAACCTAATGTTAGACCTGAAATCACAAAATTCCTAAAAGAATGCATCGGCAATAATCTCTTCAACAGTAAAGCAACACATTTACAGATATGTCTCATTAAGCAAGGGGTAAAAAGGCAAAAATAAATTATAAAAAAAAAAAGATTATACCAAAATAAAAAAAAACTTTTGCACAGCAAAGGAAACCTACTGAATGGGAGGAAATGTGTGCAAGTGATATTACTGAGAATATCCAAAATATATCAAAAACTCCTACAACTCAACACACATATACACACACACAAAAAATCCTCTTTAAAAATGGCACAGGACTGAATATACATTCTTCCCAAGAAGATAGATGGCCAAAAGACACATGGAAAAGACCTTATTATCATGGGGACCAGGTGTTATACATATGGAAGAGCTGAATCACAATACCATACACCTGAAACTAATATGACACTGTATGTTCACTAAATGGTATTTAAATAAAAACTAAAAACAAACGGAAAAAGAAAACATGTTCAGCATCACTATCATCAGGAAAATTTAAATCAAAACCACAATGAGATACTGCCTCACACCATTCATAATGACTAGTATCAAAAACACAAGAAATAACCTGTGTTGGCAAGGATGTGGAGAAAAGGGACCCCTCATGCACTGTTGGTATGAATGCAAACTGGTGCAGCCACTTTGGAAAATGTTATGAACTTTCCTCAAAAATTAGAAATATAACTATCATATTACCCAGTAATTCCACTCCTGGGTATTTAAAAAGAAAATGAAAACACTAATTTGAAAAGATATATGCACCCCTTTGTTCACTGCAGCATTATTCACCATAGCCAAATTATGGAAACAACCTATGTGTCCATCAATAGACAAATGGATAAAGAAGAGGTGGCATGCACGCACACACACACAGAGAGAGAGAGAGAGAGAGAGAGAGAGAGAGAGAGAGAGAGAGGAATGTTATTATTCAACCATCAAAAAGAATGAGATCTTGCTATTTGTGCCAACATGGTATAATGGTTATACCATTATACATGGTATAATTCTAAGTGAAATAACTCAGACAGGGAAAGACAAATACCATATGATTTTCTTCTATGTGGAATCCAAAAAACAAAACAAAACAAACAAGCAAACAAAAAGAGACTTAAATATATAGAACAAATTGGTGGTTGTCAAAGGGGAAGCAGGGGGGAAGGGTGATGGGTGAAATAACTTATGGGGATTAAGAGGTGAAAAAACACACACATAGAACTTCCAGTTATAAAATAAGTCAAGAAGATGAAAAGTGCTCAAAGGGCTACCACTTCCACAGAGGATGTAGTCAGCAACCTATTGACTTGTAAGCTACAGTTGGCTTTATTAGCACTTTGTGTTACAGGAATTAGCGATCAAACAAAAGCATCACATCTTGGCTGGGGAAACGGACCTAGACCAATAGGAGGGAGTAGGTAACATCCAACTTGGGCACTTCATGGGGTTTAGTTGTCCATTTTTGACTCTGAATAGACAGACAACCCCAACCTGGGAAGTTCGGTAATCAAAGGTTTAAACACCTCAGAGGGAAACCTCTGAATAGCTTAATGTTTTATAATAGTCATGCCAGATTTAACCCAATGCTTATAATACACATATGGTTACATATTCTAAAACCTAGAACATAATACCGTACTGACTTGTTTCTGCCGAATTTTAGATGATTGAGTATCTTAATTTTCATGAAGTTAATGGTAAATAGATTTATTCTTTTGTAAATTTTATTTTCACATCACAGCACCTCAGTTAAATGTAGCCTGTAGGGTTTTACTGTTCAGAAATACTGTTCCTCTTAAGCGGGAGGTACCACAAAAATGAGCTTGTATTCTTGCCTATTTCTGTCCTTTCTCTTTGAAGGTCGCTATGGATACAACTGGAAGGTCAGACCATGACATCTGTATAAACACTGACCAGCTGTTTATCCTCTCTCTAGGGTCAGAATCTGGGGAGAGGGGGAGGGTGGTAGAGCCCAGAAAGGAGAAGGGCCTTTAGATACACATCATACATTCAGCTGAGGCCCCCTAGTGGCTGAGAAAATCTTAGCTACAGTCGTTTTCAACCCAATTTCTCCCAATTTTAATAGAAGTTTGGTGGAGATGCTTCATGGATCCTCATTAGTTGCTTTTATTCCAATTCCTATCCTTCTAGTACAGATCTTCTGTATACTCCTGGGACATGCTGAAGCTTGCATCTCAGACCCTCTGAGTATTGACAATATAAAGTCATCTTGTCTCCATTCGGACACACACAAATAGGTAGGTCTCTCTCTAGGTTTATTTTCCCAGGCCTTTTGTATAGGTTTAATAGGCAAGGATAATATACCTATTTAATACGAGTTCAAAATAATCTCCTAACCAAACTTTTATAGCCTTGAAAATGGATTCTCAACTTCTTTTACCAGGCTTCTACAAGATCTTCACAATTTTGGACTCAGTATACCCCATACATTCACCAGACCATGATAATACAGTGACTTTAGCTTTGGTGCACTGTTTTCAACTTTAACAGCTATATTTCTAGTTTAAACAAGAATTCAAGAACCTGTGGTTCAAGCTGAATGGAATTTGATTGAACAACCCCAATGCGTGATACTGCAAAAATATTGATTACTTATCTTCCACAATAACATCCGAACAATGAGTACTTCCTGCGCAAATGGCTTATCTGCAAAACTTTACCAACTTCTTAAGAGTGAACTTCAAGGGACAAAGGAACTTTCAAGATATTAATCTTCATGAAGTACTTCCTGTATTTTAATCAAACCAAGCAAAGATCACATCAAAGATTCATACCCTATGAACACTAGCATGATTAAAGGCTCACACAGTGTTACAGATTTCTGTACATTGCAGAGGCAGAAAGAGCCATGGAAGGGGCACATGGCAACATAGACACATACACTCTAATAGTCTCAGACTTCTGGCAAGCAGTAATCAACAGTACGGACACTCTGATAATGTTACCATGGCAACCGTGGGACCAGACAAGATGGAAATGGGAAAGACTCTCAACACTGATAAGAGGTCAGCTATTACTCCCACAAGTCCTGCTTGATCAATAAACCAGTAGCCTTACGTCTTTACCAAATTTTCAGCTTAGTGGTTAGTACAGGTGAATATTAGTGAGCTCTGATCCTTCTAAGTATCTTTCAGCCACCTAAGAAAAAAACTGCAATACTTCAAAGTTAAATGTGCTTTTTAAATGAAGGAATAAAATTTTCCCCTGGTGTTTTTTAGTTGGAATAAGTTAATATGTAAAGATACTGTAAATTCTCTGGGAATTCACATTTTTCTCTACCGTAAAGGACTATCTGACAAGTTTCTCATGCCCTTTCCCCACCATTTAATGCAAATATCTGGACCCTTATTAGTATGTGTACATGAGTCCTTAACAGTAGAGAAAAGGGAACTCATTTACTTTATTCATAGTTTGTTACTGAATTAAGCATCAAGAGATACTCCTTCCTGAGCTGTAGGTGTTAATTCCTTCAATCGTCAAATATCGCCAATTCTCAGTACCTATCACAAATCCATCTCAAAACTTTCCAACCTCTCACAGCCCCTGAGGACTCATGCCTTCCATAAACCATCAGCTATGTGCCAGGACAGAGTATATGGTATAATCCCAGCATCTAGCCCACAGAGAACATCAAATGTCCGAGTGAAATCTGGCACTTGATATTTTTCTGTTCACAGAATCCTATAACGTCAGACACGAGTGGGCCTGAGGTCATCTCGTCTGCTTACCCTCAAAGCTTCTTTGAAAAGTGAGTGACCTACCTAAGATATCATTACGCGGCAAATAAACACTAGAGACAGACTCAATCTCGGGACAGATGGCAAATACTTTGTCATTTTTAAATTTCAGGTCTGAAATCCTCTGTGGGGAAGTCCTCTGGATTACTGGATGATTTCTGTAATCCATGACTATATCCAACAACGAGCTACCGAACTGCAAACCAAATTTGCTTTGACTGCACTCCCTGACTGTGGAACAGAGACTACTCACCAGCTTCTCCTAGCCCAGCCTGTAGTGCCAGATTTATGGTGCTTTTAAATTCCGCCTGCTAATCCCTTGCTACTCTGCTTTTCCAAATCAAATTCAGTCAGACTTATCTAGCTCTGTCTGAATGTGTCCCTTGATTGAGTGATGTTAGTTCAAGAAAAAACACTCAAATCAATTTAATGCAAATTCCCATTCACAGCCTGGTTGACCCATCAGGATACTGACAATAATAGATTGGAGTACTTAATTCCTAAGGCATGTGACTCATCGAAGCCTTAGTAATCAATTTCCATTGCAGCGACTGCATAATTCGTCTTTGGCACTCTTCAGCTCTGGAATACCAAGTGGTTGTTCGTTTTTTTAAAGGCCTACATGTTCTTTTCCAAATAGTGAAGCCTTTCCATGTCTCTGCAATCATTTCCTTATCTAAATTTCCATATGCTGTTCTGGCAAGGTGTCCTACTTATGAAGGCTTTAGATCAATAAAAATAATTGGCGAGTTTTGCCTCCAGTTGCAGATGGCTAGAATAGATTTCAGGCTACTCTGGCAGACAATGGAAAGAGGAAATGGAGGTTGGCCACTGCTTCCATCCACATTAGTCATTAACTCTATATAGGACACCCAGTAGGGATTCTTATAGTCTGGACCCCACTTCCCAAAGGTCCCCGATCTGTCTTTTTACTCCAAGCACTGAAGTGAAGGACAGCGTATACAAATAGGCAACTAGCATGTTTCATCCAGTCTGCATCTGTACCTGCATTTGTTACTTTTTTCCTTTGACCAAAGCATTGCAAGTTGATTATGCCCTGGGAGTTTTCTATGGCAACCAGGTTAAGCTTTTGCCTCAGTTCTTGAATCTATAGGGAAAGATATGTAAGAAATTAGGTCAAACAAATCAGTAGAATAGAAGCAATCATCACAGTAACCTTTTTCTACAGAAACCAAGTCCTTACCCATAACTTTGTTCTTGCGGAGGTAGGAAAGAAAATCAGGCATGTTTCCTGTATGATCTGGTGTTCCCCAAATGCAGAAGACTGCATGCGTTGCCATGTCAACTATGGGAGCTACAGTGGACATTTCCCTCAGGATGATACTTCTGTCCCTTTTTAAGTCAATGGAAGTATTAAAGGAACATTTTAATGCTCAGAAGGATTAAATACCATGCCTTTGAGAATATGTGTCTCCCACACCTGTGGCCCTATCTCTTCTGATGTTATATCTGCATCCTTTCATCTTATCGATGAGGAAACTGATGCCTAGAAGAGGAATTAGAGTAAGACAAGGTGTTAGCAAATCTTTATGGTTCTTCTCTGAGTCAGTAGAGAAAAACGTTTAAGAAATTTGAAGAAAGTACTTGTGAAAGTGTAAGGAATGAAAGTCTCATTAACAGGGAACAGTTTTGTAGCTACCCAGCATCAACTAAATTTATATATGTAAATATATATTTTGTATGCTAAATGTATGTATCATATATATAATAGCCTAAGATTTTAGCAAAGAATAAACTCCTTCCTCATAAAACTTACTGTCTTTGTCAGTGAGTGCCCCTATGAAAGGTAGGCTGAGTGGCTTCATAAAGAACAGAAATTTATTTCTCAAGAATTCTGGAGATTGGAAAGGCCAATATCAAGGCCTTGGCAGATTCAGTGCCTGGTTAGGACTCACTTTCCGGTTCACAGATAGCTATCCTCTTGCTGTGTCCTCATATGCAGAAGGGCTGAGGCAGTTCTATGGGGTCTCTTTTATCCAGAAAGTAATTCTATTCATGAGGACTCCATTCTCATGACCTAATCACTTCTCAAAGACCCCCACCCTCCAAATAGCCTCACAATCGAGGATTAGGTTTCAATATACAAATTTTGGGAAGACACATTCAGTCTATTGCTCTTACAGTATAAAAAGATATTTGTGCTGTGTACTTGATAATTAGTGGTAAACCAAACAGTGCCCTACACGATGAAGGAATTTAGCAGATATTGGCATGAAGACTCCTTATGCAATTATAAAACCAAAGCAAATTTACAAACGGACTTCAAAACCTACTAAATAACAAAATGTTAGTTAACAGTATTAATGTAATATGATTTTTTGCTTGAAAATTGTTCTATTAACCGCACTAAAAAATTTTCACTTGCCAACTCAATACCTTGAATCTGAGCGTGATGAACCATTGTCTGCCATTATTAAGGAAAAGCAATAAATTTGATATTGGATACAGGGCACTTTGTAAACTCAGCACTTTTGAACATCACAAGTTTGTACATACATATGGGTTTGAGCCAACATGTTTGCTTGAGATATGAGCGTAGTATTGACTGTATACACAGGTTAATTCTTTTGTTTTTGTACATCAAAATCAATATTCCATCCTGAAGATGTTAGCTCTAATATCAGTAAGAGCAAAAAGTGAACAAAGACAACCCCTTTTTTTACTGTAAATTTTGATTTTATTTTATTTTTTTATGTTACTTAATTTTTTTTCCAGTGTTCCAAGATTCATTCCCCATTCCCCACACCCAGTGCTCCATGCTTTAGGTGTCCCCAGTACCCACCACCAGGCTCTCCCATCCCCCCAACCCCCTCCCTCCAAGTCCCTCAGTTTGTTTTAGTGTCCAAAGTCTCTGTTGTTTCATTTCTCTCCCTGATTACCCTACTTCCCATTTACTTTCCTTCTCCTACTGTCCTCTAGGTTACCCCTTATGCACTTCTCCATAGAAGATATACAAATGGCTAAAAGACACATGAAAAAATGTTCAGCGTCACTAGCTATCAGGGAAATTCAAATCAAAACCACACTGAGATACCACCTTACACCAGTCAGAATAGCCAAAATTAACAAGACAGGAAAGACAACGCCTTTAAGATCACTTAAAAGCCTGCCAAGTACAGAAGATCTAGAAAAGTTATATCACCAAACAACAGAGATGGTATGACCCTAAAATTTCCAGAAGAAAGAAGTCACAAAAAAATGGAATAGGAATCAGAATTTCTTCATAACTCTCAACATTAACACTAGGTGCCTAAAGGCAGTAGGTTCAATAGAACAATGTCTTCAAAACTTGGAGGGAAAAAAAATCATTCTACTCTCACACTTGATGGGGTTTGTGTAAGCAGATATTCAGGTTGAAAAAGCCATTTTCAAACCTCGCACTAAATAT
This sequence comes from Spilogale gracilis, assembly GCA_004023965.1. NCBI lineage: Eukaryota > Metazoa > Chordata > Mammalia > Carnivora > Mephitidae > Spilogale > Spilogale gracilis. The sequence goes on from PITA01010594.1 coordinate 49,334, forward strand.
ACCTTTCATATACCTTTTCTCAGATACTATTGGACGATGAGTTCCTTCAAATCAAGGCTATAAACAATGACAACAGCAACGGTAAGGTCTAGGATCCAGGAAATGGGGGCTCCAATGTTGGAGAGCAGAGAAAGACAGTCGCAGATAAGTACTAAGTCATGCCCAGAGCATAATCAATCCCAGCTGGGGCTCCCAGAGAAAGTTATGCAAGAAATAAAGGGAACTGATGGATTTTGGCATTTAGAAAAATCAGTTGGTATTTGAAAGCTCACCTGATAGATATGTAGAAAACTCAACAGTGTACAAGAAAAGAATCTTAATCATAGTATATTACCTGGCTCAGTAGACAGCAGTATTTCTACAGCCATATTGTAAATGCCAGCTTGATTTGGCCAAGTTTTATAATAATTATTTTGAGAAAATTATGGGAGTAGGTAAGTGGAGGCCAGCAGTAGGAGGTTGGACTAAATTACCAGTACCTGTAATAAGATAATAACCCAAAGAAAGAAAAAGAAGTACACATTATCAATGAATAGGTAAATCCCAGATAAAACAACAAAGAGTGAAAGTGGTTCTTTCTAGGGCACACTTGTACAGGAGGGCATATGAAGTAGAAAAAGACAATCACTGTTTTTTTTCTTAAGATTTATTTATTTTTGAGAGAGACAGAGAGCCAGAGGAGGCAGAAGGGGCAGAGGGAGAGGGAGAAAATCCCAAGCAGATTCCCTGCCAAATATAGAGCCTGACTAGGGGCTCAACCCCATGACCCATGAGATCATGACCTGAGCCAAAATCACGACCCAGATGCTTAAACGACTGATCCACCCAGGCACTCCTCATTGTTTTTTCCTTATGCCTTTTATCACTATTTGACCTTTTAACTCTATGAATGTATTACTTTGACTATTAATTTTAGGATTTTCTGATTGAAAGGATTCCTCAGGTACTGAGTAGGATGAACAAAATATGATTCACACGTAGGCATACACTGAGAACTGTCATCACTGGAATTTCTAAATTATACCTGCTTTCAGAAAGAAATCCCTTTGTAATTAATATTCCCACAGATATTTTAGCAACATCTATCCATTGTTTTTTGTTTTTGTTGTTTTCCATGCCTTACAAAAGTTCTGAGTGAAAATCTTGGGCTTAAAAGTCAAGGTCCTCAGAGGAACCAGCTGACACCACTGAGGTATTCTATGAATAGTCTCTTTATTAACCTTTCCCCAAAGTATAGACACAGTACAGAGGGAAAACAAGGATGTACAATATCTGCTGGGTCTAGCAACAGAGGGAGACATTCCAATTGTAGGGCCGAGGGAGAGGATAGTTATGAGAAACTAGAAAAGTTAGATAACGGAAATTAATAGAATACGTTGGACCTTAACACATGCAAAAGTCTCCTTCAAAGAGCTATGTTTAAATAATCTAGGACTGTCTACTTCTGTAAGAATCCATTCATATTAATTGGCTTTAAAAGAACATTTACATAATATGATAAATGCCATTCATTCTTTATGAGTTGAATCCATAAACCAGAGCACGGAAGACTTAGTCATAATCTATTTTTAAATCAAATGTTGACATTTACAATGTTTTCTATAACTATAATTAACAGATTTGGTAAAAGATGAGAGATTGGGTAAATTTAGTAAATTCTCCATCTTTCCCAGCAGACGATAAATCCTGTCTAAACACTCATTCTTCTATTCCTTGTCAGCTCTGAAGTTATGATGCAAACCACAGAGTTAGTTTTAAGTCATTGCTTCTCAATAGTAGAGTTGGAGCTTGGGAAGGAAACTTCGAAGTCATGTTTTTGTATCCTTCTGTATTGTTTTAACAGTGAATCAATGTATGCATCTGTTAAAACCAGTCAGTGAGATCAGTAAGGATACCACTGTGGTTTTCCAGGAAAGAGCTGTAGAAGGCAGAGGCTTTACTACAGACCAATCCAGGGACCGGAAGCTGCATCTATGTACTGTCTCCAGCACTGCTAGAATTTTCTTCATTTTTCTCAGTACCCTTGTCACCAGTGTCAGAAGCCCCAGGAAATGAGTAGAAGGACTGTAAAACCCTGGATTTATCCCTCTTTAAATCAGAAATGATTAATTTTGATAACTTGTTTGAGTTTGAAGTGTTTAGAACATTTTAAGACTCATACTTAATGTGGAACTCAATAACAAGAGATCGGTTCTAAGAAAAACATAAGGTTGCATTGTTTTCCTATTTGCTGTGCACTGTGAAATCCATACCCATTACTCTCAGGGAAAGTGACTAGACACAAGGTAGATTAGTTGAAATGAAGCAAGGAAACAAGTGGACCATGCAAGAGGCCAGAAAGAAATGATGGGTTACTGACCTTCATAAGAAGCAACATAGGATGGATGAAGCCCTGGAAAAGTGCAAACCTGGTAAGCACAAGCAGCTCTCATTTTATCACATAATCCCCAACAAGCAAGTGAAGCCAGCACACGGAATAGCCTTACAATTTTAAGGGTATACAGAAAAGTTTCTCCATATATACCTCACAAATACTGCTGAGAGCCTAAGAAGTAAAAATAGTAGAGATTCACACTGTGCATAGTGCCATGGAGTGAAGCATACCGCCCTGAAATGCATATATTGAAGCCCTAAGCCCCAATGTGATATGGTGAGGAGACATTTAGGAAAAGATTTTGTGGGGCTCTCATAATGAGATTAGTACCTTTATTATAAAAAGAAGAAGAGAAAGAATATGACAACGAAGCAACAGAGCGTGCTCTGACACACAAGGATCAAGATCCTGGCTATGTACAAGCCAGGAAGAGAGCTTTCAGCAGAACACAAGCCTGCTAACACCTTGATCTTGGACTTCCAGCCTCCAGAATTGTGGGAAAATAAATGTCTGTTGTTTAAGCTAACCAGCCCAGGTATTTTGTTACAGCAGCCCAAGCTGACTAATACAACGATGCAAAATTTGACTGCTGTCCACTCACACCCAACCACAACGGAGAGCACTGGATTCTTGTTTAAAACTATTGTGCTGGCATCGGGGGGATAAAAGGTGGCCTGAGAATGCCGATGCTTGTCAGCTTCTGTATCACCCAGAATGCTTCTTGCTACAAAAAGAAAAAACACATACACACACACAAAACTTGATTTTTAAAATACCTCTACCCTGGTGATCTTTTTCACATAATATGAATTCTAGAAACATGCTCAACACTGATGCCATGGGCCCAGGCTCTTTAGTCATATGTTTTTAAAATGTTGAATTTTTGTCTGCAGCTTTTCAATTTATGATAGCTAGATGACCTCCATGTATCTCATTTGACTTCCAGGCAAAAAGAAAGAAGAAGGAGCAAAAGGCCTATCCCTCCTAAGGCTTTGCCAAGGACCAGGCTTCTCTTTCTCAATAAAAAGGACAATGTTCCCCTATAGCTCATTTGCAAAATTAAGTCATGTTCCCTGCCCTTCCCTTCTCATCCACATGTATGAATCCAAGGAAATAAATATCCATGAGTAGTTTAGACAAATCATGATTTGTTAGCCAGGGTAAGAGCCTAACCTCCTTGAGGTCTTATATGAAGCACTATCTCCTCCAGGAAAAACTAAGAGTTCTTTAGAGGCAAAAAGATAGGTAGAGAAGCCATATATCTTCCCACCTTTTCTGCCTTGTATTTAGAATAACCCAAGGGCTGATGGGCAAGTATCTCATATTCCAGCAAAGTAGCTAACTTTCCATGTAGGAGTTTTACCCATTCAATTTCCTTTTATAATTAAGGGCTCCCAAATGAATTTGTAATGGTAATTTGTCTTGTTACATATTAAAACAGTGACATTTGAGCAGGGCAATACTGTAGATGACACCTAGCTGAGAATGATCTGGGCTCCCAGAGTGAGCTGAGGGAGTTGGAGGCACTAACGTACAGGATGGAGAATTGATAGAATCAATATAGGTGAATGCCAGAGAAACTTCTTCCCTATTTCTTGAAAGGGCATAGGCAGCTATTAAACCCTATCAATACTGACTTATAACCTCTACAGGAAGAAGGGGTAATAGTTACATTGTACAAAGTACTCGGAACTAGCACTGTTTCAGCAACGGTTTTCAAAAAAGCAAAATATGGCTACTGCTCTAACTGCCCAGTATATATACTATGAAAACAACAGAATCTCTTTCAAACTCTAATAGCTACCTGCTATAACTTTATATGTGAAGTCAATGAATTTCAAGATTTGAATTGTGAGCTTTCAGAAACCTCATATGTAATATTTTTCATTACATTAAGTTGTATGCAGAGAGATATAGAGGTTTTTATAATGCTGGGTAAGTGCAGTCTTGCTTTTGATGGAGTTTCAACAATAGAACTAGTTTATTACACCCTCGAGCTACATCCCTATCTGATATGGTACAGTAATGAGATTTTTAATACTTATTAACCTCATGAATTTTGCAAACTGATAAAATTGAAAGAAGGAACATCTACTGCATCACTGAGACTTTATTCAATGATTCTGTGTCTAATATGTTAAGGATATTAAGTTACCTCCTTTTTAAAGCTTTAAGAGTAATTTTGAGCTATTCCTTTATTTTTTCTTTTTGACACAAATCCTTCTGACTGTAATGTATTATTCTTCACATCCAATTTGGGTACAAGTTTTAAAACAAAGCATGGTTTTGGTTCAAGCTAGAAATAAACCTCTGTTTTTCCATGACTAATACATTCTTATATGGTGTCAAAATAGGGTTTTAAAAGAAATACATTTTGAAAAAAATAAAAAATAAAAAATAGATACAAGAAAAGTATTTTGTATAAACTATTAACTTGATCTCTCTTCTGGTATCCCAATAAAAAAAATTAAAAATTAAGGATAGAAGACTCAGATTAAATAGCCACCATTTAAATGCTTACCATACCAAGGCCTGTGTTAAGTTATTTATAAACCAAATGCTCACAGACCCTAAGACAGGTATTTTAATTCCTAAGCCTGTTTGGGTATGTATAAAATGGACGTTTTAATTTTACCGGTATCATAGGGCCCCAGATAATAGATGAAGGAGCTAACTATTTGTACCTTCTCTAAAGGTCTGGCTTTCCCAAACTTACCAGGCACTTCACACTCATGCTACGGAGAAAGGCCCTTCATACTACCTACTTCTTCTTATAGATTTGGAAATGGAATTCTGCCTCATAGTTTAAGATTTATGGCCAGAAAACAAACAGGTCTAAATAATGGAATATATTTTAATTAATCTGGCTTGGGAGAAACAGGAAAGGATTCATACAGTATGCCACACTTAACAAGCCTTAAAAATGAGTAAATGACTACTAGTTATTAAGAAATATTCTCGCCATATGTACCCCAATGTTCATCGCAGCAATGGCCACAATCGCCAAACTGTGGAAAGAGCCAAGGTGCCCTTCAACAGAAGAATGGATAAAGAAGATGTGGTACATATATACAATGGAATACTATGCCTCCATCAGAAAAGATGAATATCCAACTTTTGTAGCAACATGGACTGGACTGGAAGAGATTATGCTGAGTGAAATAAGCCCAAGTAGAGAAAGTCAAGTATCACATGGTTTCACTTACTTGCGGTGCATAAGGGGTAATATAGAAGACAATAGGAGAAGGAAAGGAAATGGGAAGTAGGGTAATTCGGGGAGAGAAATGAAACATAAGAGACTTTGGACTCAGAAACAAACTGAGGGTCTTGGAGGAGGGGGGTAGGGGGATGGGAGAGCCTGGTGGGGTGTACTGAGGGCACGTATTGCATGGAGCACTGGGTGTGGGGCATAAACAATGAATTTTGGAACACTGAAAAAATAAAATAAATTTAAAAAAATATTCTCTACACTCTCTTCAGTATTCAAAGCCTGGCTATGAGAACTATCAATACTTCTTGTTCTAGCATGTCTGAATTATCTACAACACTGCTATCCAACAGAATTTTCAAATAATAACGGATAATAGAAATCTTACCTCTGCAGTCAAATATGACAGCCTTTAGCCACATGTAGATATTGAAAATGGGAAATGTAACTACTGTCACCGATGACTTTTTAACTTTATCTGATTTTAATTACTTCAAACGTAAATAGCCATTTCAGGCTGGTCACTGCCATGTTGGGCAGTACAGAGCTAGAGTTTTAAAAATATGGCCTGTTTGCATGCCTTGAATCTTTCAACTAAAGGTGGAAGAGATAGAAGGACATTTGAATGGAAAGCAATGAGCTTGGAGGGACAGGCCCAGCAAGAAGATTTCATACACTTGCTAACTGTGCATAGTTTTTACCCTAAAGGCAGTCATGGCTAGTGAAAAATATTTAACATTATTTTTTTTGAAAGGCCTTTAGAAATCTTGTGATTGGTATATATGCATGTCTACGTGTTCATAAACCACAGAGAACTTGGTTTAAGCAATATGGTAAGTAGATATTTCATTTATTCAAATCTTTTTCTTAAAAGAGGATATCCCTTCATCTATTTTCATCGTAAGTTAAAGAAAAAAGTTATTCTGACATTTAAAATGCTAAGAAGACTTTATTCAAGATTGCTGCAATGGATGTCAAGACTATTACAGTGGGAGAGAGAGATCGGGCCCAACTTGGAATACAGCATAGACAGCTGAAATGCTGTAGCCAAGGAGCTGCATTGGGGGGATTGGTAGATGGAAAATTACTAAGAGGAAACATCAAGGATATGGGATTCTTGCTGAAGGCAGGCCAGGTGACCAGATATCACTGGCAGTTGGTGGAGAATGGGGAGTTTGATCAGCTATCCAAGACTGAGTGGTTACTCTCTAAACTGACTTAGCAGAACTCTTGCTTCACTGGGGCTGGTCAGGCCAAAGGCACTACTGAGCCCAAGTCAAGGTCTCGCTGGGCTCAGAGGAGCCTGACTCCAGTTTAACCAAAGAGAGCCTTTGTCACAAGAAGCTACAAAGATTAATGCTATGACATTCACTGGAATAGTAGATGGCAGGTGAATAGAGAGTCTCAAAGACCCTTATTTTCCATAAATAATGTGAATCATGATGTAATCTGAAATTCTCTTCCTCTTCTCACTCTTCTTCTTAGCCTTCCCCAGAAGAACAAGTAGGCTTATTTATGTAAGAAAAAAATAGCTCTGAGAGAAGGGTCATCAGGAAAGACATAAAAGGGTGGTAGGCATGTGTTGTAGAAATCAAGGGACGGCCGCCATTACTCAATCCTAAGAACCAGAATTCTCACTGGCTATTAGCTTGCCCTCTCCACTGCTTTCTTCAGCACACTTCTTCTGCTCCTTTCTGGGTGTAATAGACTGGTTTGCCCCTGGCTTGTAAATTTGGGGAGGACTCCTTTTCAAAAGAAAGACAGAGGAATTGGGGGTGCTCACAGTGAAAGGGAAGAGAGTTGATAGCACCTGATGGAGTTGGCCCAGCAGCAGGTGGAAAATGTACTTTCATGATTGCTCCCACAAGGACTGAGTCGGTGAGCTCTATAGGGTTCCCGGTAGCTCGAAGCACCAGTCTTCCCATCCTGCTGGTTTTCTTAGGGCTCCTCTTCCTGCAGCATCTTGTTCCTCCTTCGAGGACAGACCGCTTGCTCACTGTTCTATCATTCAGAGCACCTATCACATAGAGTGAATGAAAAAGCTGAGTAGTGAAAAAATTATTTTTATAAAAAGCTGGAAGAGGGCACCAGGCTCAGTGGGTTAAGCCTCTGCCTTCGGCTCGGGTCATGATCTCAGGGTCCTGGGATGGAGGCTCTCTGCTGGGCGGGGAGTCTGCTTCCTCCTCTCTCTCTGCCTGCCTCTCTGCCTACTTGGGATCTCTCTCTCTCTCTCTCTGTGTGTCAAATAAATAAATAAAATCTGAGAAAGAAGAAAGGAAAGCTGAAAGAAAGGAGCCAGGATTCTCCACCCCGTTAAGCCTGGGCTGCTGCAGAAGCATTCAAGGATGGGGACCAGAGACCTGCCTCTCCCATCCCGAGCTCTGAACAAACCTTCCACGCCCAATTCCTCCTCTGTTATTAGCTCAGCAACTTTCGGCCACAAAGGTGACTGCCCTTCCCAGCTGCTTTGTCAACTCCAATATTAATTTCCTAAAAACTTCCTGAGGACTGCTGATTCATTTTAAAGAAAGAGACAGGCTACATTTGTTTTATATCCCTGCGTAGATTCGGCATGACTGCACAGGGTTGGAGATTAATGGATGGAATATTTATTTCCGGTAGCAGATATTCATAAACATAAACTCTCATAGGATACATGGGGCTTTTCAGAGAGCTGTTTCGAATACTTTGTAGTGGCTGGTTTATACTGAAGCTGCCCTATTGAAGCTAAATAAAATATTTGCAGCTAATTTGAAATCTACAATCTTTAGAGGGTGATACATAAACTTACAGTGGATTTAAAAAAATGAGTTTGGTTTAATTGTGAATAATGACTCAGTCGCACCGTAATTTGGGGTAGGGGAGAAAAAGGCTATAGTTTAGAACCAGATCTATAATGAAATATATTTGTACTCTGGCTCTCTTCAAACACGAAAACAGGCGGTCAGGAGAAAAAAAAAAATGCAGAAGCCCTGAGCGAGATAATGGGATTTCTCTTAATTTGATTTGCTGTGGAGAATGCTGGCCTATTTAATACATCCATGTGGAGTTGCTGTTTATATTTTGGTTTCTAATTAGCATAGTCATTCTGAAGCCTCTAGCTGGCTTCCCCTTCCATATAAATCTAATTTGGCCTTGAAGAGGGTTATTAGAGCAGCACAAGGAACACAAAGGGAGATGTCTGCCCAACAGCAGGCAGGCCTAATGCGTTGGGGGCCCGTGATGAGGCCAATAGGCAGGCTGGTGTGTGGCGCCGCGGACGGCAGGAGGGATGGTGCCTGGACAAGCAATCCATCACCAGGGTCCCTCCTAGCCGCCTCGAGCCCAGCCTGCCCCAGCCTGTGTAGCCTGGCTGCGGCAATTTCATAATAAGAAAGGGATGATATTGAGGGAGTGTGAGAGCCATCAAGAAAAGGTTTAAAATTGATTTTGAAAGTTTCTAAACTAGCCCATAGAATGGATAGTCTGAATTGAAGTAAATGCTTAGTCTCCCTCCTAAAACTCCTTGTAAAGAGTGACATTTCAATTTTCCCTGGCTTTGGGGAGCTTGATTTTTTTTTTTTTTTTTTTTTTTTTTTTTACAGCTCTACAACTCAGTCTCTGAGAAGCACCTTCCAGCAGTGATAATAAAGTATACTGAGTGGGGATATGGACAACATTGATAAAGAGGCACTAATCCTTATTCTGTGTGAAAAATAGTCTGAAGGCAGATTCTATCCCAAAGGGGAAGAAAGAAGAAGGCTAAGCATGACTACCAGTAACCTATTTTTCACCAAGCAATTGGAGCTCAAGTACATTTTGACTAAAATGTTGTTTGTGGGAAAGAACAAGGGACTTAGACTCTTTGTAAAGGGCACTGAAGTACTAACTTACAATCTTGCAATGACTCTAAAGGAGAGCGGTAACAAGGTTCTTTGGAGGAGATTTAGGGGACCTATGAACATTGATCTGGTGGGTCCTTTTTGGGATCCACATCTGTAGTCCACAACTTGTCTTAAGTGGCTTCTGCATCTTTTATAAAGTTGGTAGAAGCAGTTTACGGGCTCAGCAGAGCTCTGTTCCTAAAAGTCTTGGGAGCACTGACAAGCACAACTTACTGCTAAATTTTCTCCTACTGTGAGAAACAGAATGCTAATGATGTGAATCTGTTCTTTTCCAGAACAGTGAGAATTACAGCTCCCCCTAGAACATATTAAAGTCTCTAGGATTAAACTTTATAAAATGCACTGCTGTCACATTCTGCACATTCTATTGAAATACATGTCTATCGGTAATTTATTGTATACAGGCAGTGTTAAGAGTGGCTGGTACATGAGCTTCTTATGACCCTAAGAAAAGGAGAAATCACACAGGTAAGTATTTATCACATAACAAGCACACAGATACTGGATATTTAAAAATTAAAAGAAGCTTTATCACCCAAAGGAATTTTTTAGTGTGAGAAGGATGGGAAGGTAGTTTCCAAAAAGGAGATAAACGCGGTAATGCTCTTAGGTAATTAATTCATTCTTTCATTTTTTAAGATTTATTTATTTATTGAGGGGAGGAGAGAAGAAGGGGAGGGGCAGGGGGAGAAGGAGAGAGAGAATCCCAAGCAGAATCCCTGCTGAGTGTAGAGCCCAACGTGGAGTTCCATCCCATGTCCATGAGATCATGACCTAAACTGAAATCAAGTGTTGGATGTTTAACCAACTAAGCCACCAGTTTCCCCTTTCCTAGACACTTGTGAAGGTGAGTAGACACAGAGTTCAGGTGGGAGAAAAGAGGAACATACCTGAGAGTCTTTGTCTAAAGGGTTATATGAACTAAAGACTCTGTGTAATTTAAAAACCTCTTCTTTGATTTGTTTATTCTTTCTACCCTGACCTGATCCAGAAATAGTTTGTTTAAACTCACTGTCCACCTACCCATGAGATCAGGCAAGTTGATGATCTCAAACTCAATTGATGAGACTCAAACTCTAAAGGGGGAGGACCATCTCCTGAGGACTTTTCTTTTCTACCTGATCTCTGTTAGAAGTTGCAATGTCTCAGGGGTCAGTCCTAGGCTCTCATATGTTTCCTTCTCACATGTTTCCTTAGTAGATCTATTCCATAAATTCAAATACCATCTCCAGGTGGCACGCTAAGTTTTGAGATGTCTATAGACATAAATAGAAATGTCAAGTAGGGGATTAGATAAGTAGGTCTGGCTGTCAGAAGAGTTTTGGTATAAAGGCCACATGTCTAAAATAGAAGTCATGATCTGCCCTACAGCCTGAGGCTTAATGCCCAGAAATCTACTCTATCTCCAGATTCCTGGGCTCATCAATAGGCAGCGCCAGCCACCCTGCTCCCTTAGAGAAGGTTTTGACAGTTTCTCCCAAGTGTCTCAAACCTTGTCCATGGTCCCTGCCTCTTCACTCCCTTGCCCACTTTATACCAGTGTAGGACACATCATCCCCCATCCAGATCACTGTCCTGGACTGCCCCAAACCTGTCAATTCTCAACCACTCTCCACACAGAGTAGTCTTTACAGTACATACATTCATCATTACTCCTCCATTTAAAATTTTGCAGTGCCTCCCTGTTTCTTTTGGGGAATTTGGGCCCTTCCCTAATCTGCCCTCTGTAGCCCATCTACTCCTGCCTACCCCTTCTTCTCCAACGCCATTTTGCCTAACCTCAGTGCCTTCTCTTCACAGGGGCTTCCTTTCAACTCCTTCGACAAGTGGAGGTCCTCTCCACGGTACACAACTGCCTGTGTGGGATCTTCTCAAACACCCCCTTTCATCATGCAACAAAGCCAGTGAAAGCTTGTCAGAGGGCACAAGGTTCTATTGGAAAGAAATAAGATGGAGTGAGAGGCAGGAAGTAACTGAGGGAAAGGAGGGTGTTGTAACTTCCTACCGGGTGATCAGGAAAGATCTTGCTAAAAAAGGTCACAACTGATAGAGATGTGAAATGCATGAGTGAGCTGATCAGCCATCCTGGTAAGAATATTGCAGGTAGAGGAAAGAGCAGGAGTAAAGCCTCTCAGTGGACATCAGCGTTTCTTAAAAAGGAGACCAGGGTAGCTGGAGCACAGTGGGAGAAGCAGAGGACGGAAGACGACAGGGTCAGAAGGGTGGCTTACTGACCACTTAAGTGGTCCAGATTTTACTCCATTCTGGAAAGCCACTGGAGTTTTGGGAGAAATGACTAAGATGAGACTTATATTCTTTAAGCATGACTCTGGTTATTGTGATAAGAACAGACTATAAGAAAATAAGGATGTAAGCAGGAGAACAGTTCGGAAGACACCGAAACAGTTCAGGTGCTGAGGCGACAGTGCTGGACTGGCATGAGGGCGTTCAGCCCAGCAATGCAGGAAATTAAATGCTGGCTTTAAAGGTACAGGTTGAAGGGACACCTCACAGGATTCACTGATGGACAGGATGATAGCTGTGAGCTTCCTACACATTCTCCAGAGACAATCTGCATCAATTTCTCAGAAGCCTTTCAGATGAGCTTTCTTCACCAAATAACTCGGGTTTCCCCACTTATATATAAACCCCCAACTTATGCTTATCTTTGTAGGATTTGTCAGCCCTGTAATTAAATAGAATTAATGTTAAACTCGTTCCCCATGTTAAGCCATATACTTATAGAAGAGCGCTGTCTATCCGTTCCCCACTCTATTGTGAACACAGAGGCACCTGAGGCACTCATCAACTATTTCGGGTTACTTTTCACCTGGTTTCACTATAATGAAGCACAGCTGGCCAGTCATATGTAAGTACGCCTTCCCTAATCACCCTGTTATACTGCTATTAAAACAGAAATGGAGACTTTTAATTCTGACAAGAGTCACGGTAGTTCTAGAAGAGCTACTTCCTGTTGGCAGCTCTCAGAGTGTGAATAATAGTGTAACGCATGACTGTGAGACAATCTGGAGTCATCAGATCTTTCAAACATTGAGCCAATGTGTATATGCATCAAGCCACACCCACATTTTGTTATAATCCATTAGATTTCATTATGTAAGCACTGAGAAGTATGTATTCACATTATTAAGATGCTAAAGGTTTCTAACAGGAAGAACTCTGAAACTCAGTTAATGAAGCATTGCACCTTCTGGTTCGGCCAAATAAATCCAGCAGGAACTATACATCACCTGCAGCCTACAGTGCTGAAATAGGGCTACTGCTGTGGCATATATATGGCGCCTTCATAGAAGGCCACAAAAATCCATTTTTAGACGTTGTATTAGTTTCTTATAGCTGCTGCCACAAACGTAAAGCAACAGAAGTGAATTCTTGCCATCATGGAGGCCAGAAGTTTGACAAAGTGTTGGCAGGGCCTTACTCCTTCCAAAACCTCTGAAGGAGGCTCCTTTCCCTTTCTGGGAAAGTCAGGCATCCCTTGACTTGTAGAAATGTAACCCTAATCTCTGCCTCTGTCTTCACATAGCTGTCTTCCCTCTTTGGCTGTGTCCAGATTTCCTTCTTAGAAGAGAACCAGTCATATTGGATTAAGGGCCCACTGTACTCTTGTAGGATCTTCCTCTTAACTAATTATACCTGCAATGATTCTACTCCCAAATAAGGTCAAATTCATAGGTATGGGGGGTTAGAAATTGAACATGTCTTCTAGGGGGACACAATTCAACCCATAACAGATGTGGTTAAAGTGGAGTGGGGGTGGGGGGTATTTATATCCAGTGTAAGGAGAAATAGACCAGGAATCAAAAAAATCTTCATCTGAGTTAGCTCACTATAGGTAGAAGTAAGTTACTTTAACAAATTAATCTCGTCTCTTATTTCCTACTCTTTAAAGTCAGTGTTAGAAGAGATGACCTCCGTCCACTCAGATATTTCAGATCAGATGAGGACAAGACTAAGTTAAATATTGAGCCTGTTCAATTAAAGAATCAGTCATGTGCTGAACCTTGCCGGTCCTGCCAGTATTTCCTTCAAGGTTTAACAAACCATTTTTATTCTTTAAATGCCTTTGTAAGGGGCAAGGCTATATTTGACTTTCACTTCCTATTTGTATCACATCAGTGTCAGAGGCAAGACTTGTAATGGGTTACAATTAATGTCTTTTACACTTAATAAATCATAGCCACAGCACAGAGGGGAATTCAAAACACTCTTTCAGACCTGAGGTCACAATCTAACTGTTCCACCCAAGAGTACTAATAGACTCTTTACAGTAAAAAACTTAAGGATTCTATTGTATGACGGGCAGTTTGCGCTATAATTAGGTTTTGTCGAATGGACCCTAGTTTCACTTGAAACTGTATATATTGATGTGTTTCAGTTATTCCTGCTATGTTCTACTAGGAAATCAACTAAACTGCCCTATCACAGTTTGAAGCAATGGTATACGGGGCTCGAAGAAAACAACAATCAGACAAATGACAGCTTCAGAAAATAGTCTTGGAAATGTCATTAGGGGTCTAGACCAGAATTACATCCATTCTTCTTTTATAATAAAAAGGGCATGGTGAAAGTTAAAAGAAGTAAACTAAAGTGATATCTGAAGACGGTTATGAAGGCAGTGGGATGTACTGGCTAATACTTTCAATACTTCTTAATATGCCAGTCCTGGGTCATTACTGACATAGGCACTGTTTCTTTTACCTATGTATTAATTTGATCCAGGGTAATGCTGAAAAACTGTCATCATTTAAATTCATAATTTTTACTATCTCTGAGTATTCTGATCTTTAACATCTTGAGAATGTACTATAGTCTAAAAATGCATGACTATAATTCTATTGCTGTTTATGAAATGCTTGTGAGCCAAGAGAACCTCAGGATTGGAAGAGTTAGATTTGCACAAGGTTGATTAGCCTGAACAAAAGCTTGAGCCTTTACCTCTACGTCCCATGGTCTAAACACAAATAAATCAATATGTGTATGTGTATAGACACATACACATATACATTCCCACTCAATTCTCAAAACTCTGTGTAGCTCTTTAAGAACTCTATGAAATTCTGTAGAATGGATATAATGTGGTTTATTTAACTGTTTTACTGTTGGTGGGAACTTAAGTTAATTTCACTTTCTGTCATACGTACAAAACTATGATTAGTTACCCAAGTATGTTCATGTACAGGTACTTCTTTAGAATTAATTCCCCAGAGTAGAACTGCTGGTCAAATAGATTATCTTTTATTTTGCAAGATATGCAAAATTTACTATGATCATTTAGGATTTAGGATTACTGGTGTTATTTAGGATTTCTGCCTTTCTCAACAAAAGTGAAATTGGCCTGCAGTTTTATTTTATGTGCTTATCTTGTCCAGTTTAGGTAAAAAAGATTATGCTAGACCTATTAAATGAATTGGGAAGGTCTGCATTTTACTCTATGCTTCAGAACTACTTAAATAATGGGGGGGGGGCTGCGGAAATCTGTTCCTTGAAGTAACTTTAAAACTGTTTACTAAAATCATCTAGGCCTCATGCACTTTTGGAGGTAGATTTTCACCAATAATATTAGTAGTTGTTACAGATTCTGATCTGCAATAAGACTCAGGAAATACAACAGCTTTAGTCTAAAAATGTGTTTCTTTAGCTCTACTGAGGAATACAGCCCAGGACATGCGATCTCTGTCTCATCCAGAGGACCAAGAGCTACCCAGGCTTATACTTTTGTTTGTACCCGTACACACTTGAGGTGTGAATGACTGACCTGAATGAAAGCCAAGGTGTGTGGGTACCTTAACACATAGATGTCACACCTTCTAATTCCAACAGCATTTTATGCCATTCTAGTCATGTAGGACCAAGGCCCGGATGCAAGCTTACACCTCCTCCAGTCCATAGTAACTGCCCAGATTTGGAGACTCACGGTGCAAGAATAACCACGTACTCCACACTGACCTTAATTTTGTAGATTCTGAAGGGAACCCATCTGTCAGGCAGGTGTGATGTTAACCCATACTCATAGTGGTTCTGCCAGGGGCTTTTAATCTTTTGTTGAGTCACTTTTAAATATTTTTATATTACCCTTATGCATTCCATCTGTATTTTCAAATTCATTGGTAAAAAGTTGGTTTGGCCAGAGGAATGTGTCTTTACTGATTTCTTCCCCCTTTTTCCCATTCTTTCCTTTCTTTCCTTCTTTTGACCATGGCCATAGACTTCTTCAGTTTGTACTGCAAAACTAGATTCATGTAATATTTATGTTTAAATGCTTAAAGACAATATTGCATAAACCAAAATTCCCCTGTACTGATATTTTAAAAGAAGCCACTTTCACGATTTTTTATTGATCATATATTTGTTTCCCCTATCCCTTCAACCTCAGAAATGTCTCTTTTGTCTTTAATAATTCTCACATTCACTTTCTTTGGGTCAATTGTTCCCCTACATTGAGTTAAATGTTTATATTCTATTTTGTTTCTTATAAATGAATACAATTTTATAAAATTGTCTTCTTAGTACTGCTTTAACTGTATCCTTAAAAGCATGTTTTTATTTTGTTAATTTCTTGAGTGGACTTAAGAAAAAAAGAACAAATTAGCCTAACTGGAAGGGTAATTAATTTCCAAAAATGTTTTTGCTACTTAATTAACTACTAATTTATGGCAGTGGACTTAGAACGTGACAATGTAATTTCTTGTTTGGGAAGACAGTGGGGATATGGGGATCATTGACTTTCCTAAGTTAAATTTTATAAGCCAAGCAGTTAGTCGCTCCAACATTTATATTCTTACCTTTGGTCTACTCTGACCTATTTTCCACGAGAAGTATGTTAATAGTACAGTATGATTGGTTTTGTCAATTTCTCATTACTAAAAGTTTTGGCTTCATTTATTTTGGCATGTTCTCCATATACATTTTTGACATGTGGGTAAGATATTTGTCATCAATATCAAATTTACCTCTTAGCCTCCTTTAATATTTATATCCTTGTGATAGTATGAATATTGAATTATGGTTTTTGGTTTATTTCGACATTATGCATTCACTTATGACTGTTGGCAAGTAAGAATCATTAGCCCAATATATGAGATAAAACGTCTGCTTGGCTCTTTAAAAAAAGGGGGGGGGGGCGCCTGGGTGGCTCAGTTGGTTGGGTGACTGCCTTCGGCTCAGGTCATGATCCCGGAGACCCGGGATCGAGCCCCACATTGGGCTCCCTGCTTGGCGGGAAGCCTGCTTCTCTCTCTCTCTCTCCCCCTGCTTGTGTTCCCTCTCTGGCTGTGTTTCTCTCTGTCAATAAATAAATAAAATCTTTAAAAAAAAAAAAACATCTGCTTGGCTTTTACTTAGTTGTATGGTACTTTTTGTATCCTTTTACTTCAATTACTCTGTCATTTTATTTAAAGAATCCTAATTAAATTCTTTTTCTTCCTTAGATTTAGATCTATTATTTTAGAAATCCTTTTGTAATGATTGTGTTAACCTTTACAACCATATTATCCACAAATATTTAAAAAATAAGTTTGATTGTTCCCCTTCAGTGCTGTTCCTGGAAACTGAGAAATAAAAATATACTTATATATCCTTCGGAATTTGAGAAGCATGCAGGTAAACTAAGTTGTATCTCTCAAATGACCTACATCATCTTCATACTTAAATAATCTTAGTATAGAATTCTAGACTCAATCACTCTCTCCTAGCAATTTCCCTAGAATTTCATTTTTTAGTGTCTTTTGATTGCCTCCAAGGAAATAATCAATAAATGTCAACCTGCATTCTCTAGAAAGCAGAGCAGGAGTCAAAGATTAATCTTTAACTGGTGACATCTTATGGAAGGTGAAAGGCCAGGGCAATAAAAATGAAGAAAACAAGAGAAGTGAAGTAAGCAAAGACTGAGTGTGATAGGTTACTGTGCTGGTCCCCTCCTCATGCAGCGTGCCATGGAGAATTACCAGCTGTCTTTAGAGATACAATCCAAATTTCTCTCAAAAGTTTGTGTGGAGAAAATGCATTTTCAAACAGTGTTTGCAGAAAGTTCTGTCTGCCGTTCTCTGCTTCCTTGAGGTATCGGTGTGTCCCATGGGGAGCTAGCCCTGTCACTCTTCCAGGCCGCATCACCCCGCCCCTATGCAGCCTCTGAGGAGGTCATTTCTCATGCTCCAAGGTGTGCCATTGCCTCCAAACCCAGAAACATAGAGAAAAGGGTGGCTGGCTCCACAACATTCCAATTCTTCTTGATTTAGATCTAAAATCAGCTGTGTCCTTTCTTTTCTGGTAACATCTCCAGATTCACTATATATTTTTTAAAGACTTCATTTATTCATTTGACAGAGAGAGACAGAGAGAGAGAGAGAGACCACAAGCAGGGGGGGTGAGAGAGGGAGAACCAGGCTTCCTGCTGAGCAGGGAACCTAATGTGGGACTCGATCCCAGGACCTGCGATCATGACCTGAGTCGAAGGCAGATGCTTAACTGACTGAGCCACCCATGCGCCCGTCAGTATAGGATATTTTTAAGGGGACTCTAAACTGTACAAATTCACACTGAGTCTAATATCGAATTTCATTGAACAGACCCCAGAGTCACTGTTTTAGATCCCAGGGTTAGTGTTTTTGTGATTACCGATTTTGTTTACTGACATTCAGCCTGAAGTAACCACAACCGGGTTATCTATTATGGCTCTGAAATAAATTAGTCTCCATTGTTGTATTTGTGGTAATAGGTTTAAGTTTCCAAGTTACCAAAAGACATGTGGCCTTATTGAATTTCATAATGAGTGTATAGAAAATTTAAAAACTTGTCTACAAATTTTTGTACTTTTGACCTAGAGTACCAAGGACTTTTCCTGAGATTCCCAGAAGCAGACCCCAAGACGAGCATTGCGTGCACATGACTTATTAAGAAAATGCTTGTAGAGAAACGAAGGAGGTGGGGTAACACTGAGGAACAACTGGTGAAACAGAGCCCTTCTTGGAGGAAATGGGAGGAAGCCCTCAGGTCTTTCTGACTTCATATATCTGCATTCCGACCACAAGCAAACGGCAGTTCTCTGAATGAGAGCTGCAAGTAAAGGCTGTGGGAGACAAAAGCACAAAGCCAGCAGAAGGACTCACAGAAACAACACAAGTAATCAAAGGGACATGTGTGGAGCTCTACCAGTTTCCACTATAGAGAGCATCCTTGCTTTGGAAGATGACAAGGTATTTCCCTCTTAATGCATATCCAGCTCCTTAGAGAAATACCTGAATCTACTTCTTGGCAGGATTCCGGACTTAACCCAGTGCACAAAAAAGGACCTGGAATATTTAGGGATTATAATCTGGGCGATGGAGATGCTCATTGCTACTAAGTTGGATCAACATCTCTAGCTGGTGCTTTTCAATCAGAAGAGCTAGGAATGAAGTATTTTTTTTTAAAGATTTTATTTATTTATTTGACAGAGAGAAACACAGCGAGAGAGGGAACACAAGTAAGGGGAGTGAGAGAGGGAGAAGCAGGCTTCCCGCCGAGCAGGCAGCCCGATGCGGGGCTTGATCCCGGGTCCCCGGGATCGTGACCTGAGTCGAAGGCAGTCGCCCAACCAACTGAGCCACCCAGGCGCCCCTAAAGTATTTTTTAAGACACAAAAATCTTATTTCCAATTCAAGTACTTGGTTAAACATACCAGAACCTCCAAAATGGCAAGTCCATCTAGTCCAGATTCCCATATTAAAGTCCATCTCACTCTCTCTGTGAAATTGCTTTTCCACTGCCTCTTTTTGAGGCCCTAAAATGAAAAAGAGCCAACTAACCTCCTCTTTCCCCATAAGCCAAAAAAACGTGTGTCCCAAAGATCTGGGTTCTCATATAAGTCAAAGGTTTTACAGGGGCACCTGGGTGGGTCAGTCGGTTAAGCATCTGCCTTTGGCTCAGGTCATGATCCTACAGTCCTGGGATCAAAACCCACGTTGGGCTCCTTGCTCAGCAGAGAACCTCCTTCTCTCTCTTCCTCTACCTGCCTCTCCCCCTGTTTGTGCTCTCTCATTCTCTCTGACAAATAAATAAAATCTTTAAACTTAAAAAAAAAAAGGAGGTTTTCCATACCTCAGAGTCGAATTCATCCTCACAAGGGTGACTGAGATAACTTGCCTACTTGTATCATCCAAAGGTGAAATATTTATAGATGGATTAGGACCTCCAAAGACGATGAACTCTGGTTGCCCAAAAGAAAATAATCAAGATTCAGGGTTGGGATTAAATGCACAACAGTCACAAACTCTTGGTCAAGGGTAAAAGCTAATTCAACCATTCATAGCTATATCCCCTAGATTTTCCTCAGGGTAGAAATTCATGCCAGGAGAGCTATATGTTGCCTCTGTGGATATTTGCTACCATGCAACTCTACCCAATAAAGGCTGGCTTTGGGCCAAAAGGATCCCAACCTGTCCTATAATTATAGTTGGTATTAAACTGGATCTTCCAGCCTCAGTGCTGGATGAAACCTAGGGACTATCACAGGTGGGCCACAAAGGCATAACTTAGCTTTGAAAGTTGAAGGAGAAAAGAGTTTTATATAAGTATCTGGAAGTTAATGACATGAGAAATTTATCGGTTTCATTCTAAAGAAATGAGGGATGATCTGTTTTCCTCAACCAGTCAAAGGGGAACTAGAGACATAGTGGAATGAAAACTATTCCACACTCCCACCAACTACCCTGGGATCAGTAGACTCACTCTGAATGAGCTAGTACCTTGTATCTTATAAAAGACCATGATCCTAAAGACATCTGAAGTCTCAGTCCTCTAAATTGGATGTAGAAGTTATGTGTCACCTTATAATAAGCTTCCACAGGGAATTCAACCTGCAACAAAGATTAGCAGGGAGACACCTACTAAAAAGTGCTCTTGAGGGAATCTGGGTGTTTCAGTTGGTTAGGCATCTGCCTTTGGCTCAGGTCATGATCCCAGGATCCTGGGATCGAGTCCTGCATCAGGCTCCTTGCTCTAATAAATAAAATCTTAAAAAAAAAAGAAAAGAACAAAAGAAAGTGCTCTTGGGATTAATGCCTGTCCAAAAAAAAGTTGTGGCAGAAGTGGGAGCCAACCAATGATCCTATCACAAGAAAGTCTCAGCTGAAACTATGGCTTTCCAAACCTGGCATATTTCAAAACTTTCCTGAATTGGAGAGACAGCCAAGTCTCTAGACCTCCACACTGCTCAGCCATTGGATGTAGGCTAGGCCAGGAAGAGGGGATGACCTTCAGGAAGGTAGCTATCTTCAGCTGAAGTAATCTCAATGGAGGCTGACAGCTAAGGACAATCACATATGCTCCCTCCCAGCAGTTAGGGTAATACAACTTTTGTTCCTGCGGGGGATTTGGATGGTACATTACAGTATCTACTACATAAATCTTACTAGCTGGTACCAAAATTATAGCTTGTGTCCAAGACAAACAGTTTCCAGTAAATGGTGATAACTTAAATGATGTAACAAGCCAGATGAATCAGCTTCATGGGAAGATTAGCTTTGCATGGTTGATTTGGGTGACGTTCCCCAGTCCTACAACAGGCTTAGCTCTTTAAGCCTGAGTCCCCAATTGTCAAATCCTCTCCTTAAATAGGTAAAAATAGGTTGTTTTTATAACCGGAGAGAAAAGGTGTTGTGCTCCTCTAGCTCATGTTTGTTACAACTTTTTTCCTTCTACCCCTTATATTCCGTTCCACCCCTTCCTCAGATTACACTCAGATTCTTCTCCTTGTGTAAAGAAAACTCAGTAAACCTGGAAAACTGATAGGGAGTAAATACAATTCTCAAAGTAGTCTAGTTTCTCATTCAATAACAGTATTGTTATTTCAACCTACTATCTAAAAGTTTCAAGAGTGAGAAGTTAGCAGAATCAGGGAGACTGTAAGAACACGACTCTACTGAATTTTATTAGTGGATAACGATTGATGATGGGACTTCTAGAATTGATGCAAGAGGTCCTCAGCACCTTCCTCAACCTTGATGCCACCATCAGATTCACACTCTTAGAGCTTGCCTTCATGTCCCCTGGGTTCATGGTAAAGTATAGTAATTATTTGTTGACATGCTAAGAGAAAGATTTCTACAATCTGGCTGAATCATCAGATATGGCCCAGTCCAGGCGCAATGTCTGACGGAAAAGCAGACTAAGTACTGACCTTTTCAAATCTTAATCAGGTCTTCTTAAGAACAGAAATCTCCATGGGCAGAAGACCAAAGAATTCGAAATTTTTAGGACTTTTTAAACAAGCTATAAAAATGGGCCTTATCAGAGTTTTAAGCAACGACTCAGTTGCCATAGCTTCCACAGTTCTCATTTTTCTCTACCTAGCATTAGGAAACAAAATACCAGGTTTTAAACTGTTCT
>PITA01010595.1:0-70972 GCA_004023965.1 Spilogale gracilis
GAAAGTAAATGGGAACTAGGGTAATCTAGGGAGGGAAACGAAACAACAGAGACTTTGGACACAGAAACAAACTGAGGGACTTGGAGGGAGGGGGTGGAGGGATGGGAGAGCCTGGTGGTGGGTACTGGGGACACCTAAAGCATGGAGCACTGGGTGTGGGGAATGGGGAATGAATCTTGGAACACTGGAAAAAAAATTTTAGTAACAATAAAAAAAAAAAAGTCTCTCATTACTAAGCTAGTCGTAGATAGAAAAAAATGCTGATGGCGGATGCATAAACATACGTACACCCCTGGTTCAGGAGCCTGCCCTCCCCTCCAGAGCACTCCCCTTCCAAAAGCCCTCTGGAAGGTGGAAAATGCTATCTCATGGTATCCAGGATCATCTGTAAGTCCTGGGAATGAGACATCATTAGCAAAAAACCTGAAGAACACTGGAGCACTGCAAATAGCCTGGTTAATTCTCACCCAACTCTCAGGTTTCTAGCGTGTTCTATCACTCCTTCAATACCACACAGCAAGAAAATACAGCCACAAAGTGACCGCAAAGGCAATGGAGCTTTGAACCCTGGGCTGAACCTGGGAGGGAACAATGTGGCAACCACACAAAGAAGCCTAAAATTTCAATGTTAATTCTCAGCTTCTTTCTATGTCTTTTTTTTGACAAAAAGGGGGGGGATAAAAATGTGAACATTGAGCAAAGTATATCATATTTAAGGATATGTTATGCTTTAGAAGGAAAATAATTCTATTTGTCACTGACTACTGATATAAATATCTATTCCCTTACTGTCAACCAACTAATGTAAAGAAAAGCAGTGTAAAAATATGACAGACGCCTGGACAGGCCCATGGGATTGAGAAAGTGGTTACACATAAGCCATAGTTAAATTCATAAAAGTTCACAATGAGGACTTTCTGTGGGTAGAGGACAAAAATGGCTGATTTCAATTACTATTCACATTCTCCCAAAACAATATAAAACCAACACACAGGGCAAAGAAAACCACACATGACTCAAGCCTTCAGCAGTTTAGGAAAGAGCAGATCCAATGACCTTTCAGTCACCTGTAACCAGAAGAAAAAAACAAAGATTAAATAAACCCAAGAGTCTTCACCCTGGACCTGCCACTGCAAGTTGGAGAGTGGTGGAGAGCGCCAATGGGTGGCTTCTGAGGGAGAAGAGTAGAGTATGGAGGACTTAGAAAAACCACTGGCAAAATTATCTCCTAAAGAGAAAATCTAACCCTTGATGTCAAAATATGAAATGAAGGCTCACAGCAAAAGGGTTCAAAGTGTGCGGGACCATTTCTCACCCATGAGACTGATGCAAATTAAAAGGTATGCAGCATATTCTACTGGTAATGCTGTGGAGAAACAGGCATTTCAACCACTGCTGGTGAGAACGTAAAAACAGGGACTGTTAAAGTCCTACAAAACTGCATCGGCACTAACCTTCAAGCCAGACATCTTACTTCTAGAAGTTTACCTCAAAGATACACCTCTAACAGTATTTATTGCTTTCACTGCAAAATATTGGAAAGTACTTGCAAAAAATTGGAAAGAAATAACATAAGAAACTGAATAAACTATAGCACATATGCACAAGGGTACTATGCAGATATTTAAAAAAAGAATAAGGAAGATCTCTATGAACTATCACAGAATGATTTCTAGGAGATACAGTAAAGTGATAAGAGTTAAGTGCAGAAGAGCATAGATAAAATGCTACCTTTTAAAAAAATAAAGGGAAATAATTTTATGTGTGTACATATATATACACACAAACACACCTGTATCTATACAATACACAAAGGAAGGATAAACTGGAAAACAATGAAGTTCATCACTTCTAAGCATGGAGTAAAGGGCAAATGGGAGGAAAAGACACTTGACTGAGTACACTATTTTTGTGTTACTTTAACTTGTGGAAACATGTTAATGTTTTACATATTCAAAAAAATAAAATTATATCTAAAGATAGGAACAGAGGGATCCTAAAACTAAAAGCAAACTGAAACAGTACAATGAATCAGAAGCCTCTTTCCTTAGAAGTCCTGAGAGCTCAAAGAGGACAGGACATGCCCGGCATCAGCATTTTCACCAGTGTATTCCTAGGAATGGCAAGGAAGGCTGTTATCACAGGGAGAAGAGGAACACCAGTGTTTAACAGTCTTCTGAATCTGCCCTTTTTCTGCCTTCCCTTTGGCATCCCTAGGGAGTCTCATTCATTGCTCCAGGCAAAAGTTATCTCCACGGTGAAAGGGCATAACTCTCCCCTAACCCCGGACATCTTACTCACTTTACAGAGATGAACCCCTGCCCCAGGATAGGGTGAGACAAACAGACCTGTAAAAGGGCTTGTTTTCAGGGACAAGGGGAAGAAGGGTGATCCTTAGCTGTTGCTGCTCTTCACAAAGAATCTGTTATTTGTACCTATGCTTATGAATATTAACTAAAGTTTCTTTTAAATAAAAAAAAAATAGCAAACTGAAACAAATGAATCCAACTCTATTCCAAAGGAATAACATAATTCCACTGAAATGGGGTGGGGGAAAGAACTCAAGCAACTTATAAACACAGTATTTGACTATATACCTTTAGCTGTGGGGAAGGACACAGGTGAGACAGGGCAGGAGTGAGAGTGAGAGACAAATCGTGAACTCCTTTTAGTGAGTTTTGTTTTTACAGCAGTGTGGAAAAAGCAAATATGAAATTATTTTACCCATATTTCAGGACTAAGTGAATGAGAAATAAATGTACTCACATTGTTAGAAGCCAGAATTCTTACTGCGGAAGAAAAGAAGCAAACACGGAATAGGTCAAGGTAAGAAAGACCCTTGTGGGGATGGACTGGAATCAGAGGTACTGGTGCAGGTTTCTAAGTTCTAAAATACCTACACGTATGTATACATATGCATACACATATGCACTGGGATATAAAGGCATCCCACTGCAATGAATACACCTAGTGCTCAACTGGTGTCTAAAACTAGTCCCCACTAGAAAGGACCACCGTTTGTGGAGAAACGGCTGATTCTAGGACTGACACAGAGAAGCCTGAGACAACTGGTTATGCCAGGAAGTAAGGAAGTGTGCCTAAGATGAAGGAACATGTCACAAGAACACAGCAGCCAGCTTGAAGGGACTCCGATCCATGAAATCTGAGACAATCTACACACCCAAATAATTTCCCAAATAATCACGGACAATAATGAGGAAAATACATGTACATGTATCTGTACCAAAAACGACAAATGAGAAAGAAGGGCTCCTGCTCACAATAAAATGCAAAGGCCCAACCGATAAATGAGAGGGCTGCTAGAGCTGGAAGGTCATCATTTTGCAATCGTTACAGTGAAGACTGTTTTAGACAAGAATGGGAATCTAAATCTAGGGGGAAACTGTAAGACAAGCAGGTACCTTAAAAAACTGTGTGACTAAGAGAGTCAACCTTAAACTGCGTATTAGTTTCAAGAGAAAAAATACTAATTATGCAGTAAAAAAATTAGACACTTTCCAGATGGGCATTTTGTGCTTTCAGATGTAATAGTTGAGGAGAACACAACATCGCTTACATAGTATTTTGGCCTGGAATACACAACCTGAATCTAAACATGAGGAAATATCAGAAAAACAAAAATGAGGACCATTTTATTAAAAACAACAACAACAACAACAACAGCAACAACAACAAAGTACCATATTCTTCAAAAATGTCAGTGTCATCATGATAGACAAAGAAAAGGTGTGGAAATGGTACAGATTAAAGGAGACTAAAGAGACATCACAATCAGATGCAATACCTGATCTTAAATTGGAGGAGACAAAAAACACCAAAAAATAATTATTAGATCAATCAAAAAATACAAACTGAAGTATTCAGAAATAAAGATCATAATATATGCAAAGTTATTCTTAAAGAATTCAGGAAAAAATGTTTTACACACACACACACACACGCACAATGCTTAAGAGAGAACAAGAGCATGCATGTGCAAGTGATAATGCAAATCAAAAAGTTACCAAATAGGTGAAGCTGGTTCAAGAGTTTATAGGTGTTCTATGTACTATTCTTATTTTTTGTAATCTTTCTGCAGTTTAAAAGCACTTGCAAATAAAATATTTTTTCTTAAAGTTCACATTTACATTTTTTTAAAAAAATCAATAGCTGCAAATTATATTCCAGAGACTTAGGTTATGGAGTTATGAATAGTTACCCACATCAGAGATGGTATAGGCTTATTAGCACAGTTTTATGAGGCTTTTCCTTGATCTCTACTATGCCTAAACTATATAAAATTCTCAGAGCATTTTCACTCTTTTCAAGCTTTGGCAGAAAGAGAATAAAACAGGCAAGAGACAGAGACAGAGAAAGAAAAGCAGAGGAAAAAGGAAACTATAATTTTCAACAAATCTAGTAAGAAAACCAGGCTTTTAAGAAGTTCTAAATTAGAAACAGTTCTATATGTTAAGAAAAATGAATCTTTGCAAGCTACTTGGGAAATGAACTCTCAAATGACTAAATAACTCTACTGAATGTTTAAAGGATTTTGACCTGGAATAAACGTGTCAAACTCTAACATAGCTGTTAAGTTTAATAAATTCTAATACTACAGTAGAGAAGAAAAATATTTCACAGTAATGTCATCGGGTCTTGTGTATGCTGGATGTGGACATAGGAAATATGCATATGCAATAATTATAACACAAGAATGTCACTGAAACCAGAAAAAATAGCCGACAGAGACAAGTTGTAAGGCAATGGTACAATGCAGTACTAGTAATGCTTAAAAAAATTTCTTACAGAAAAACTTCCAAATGTGAAGACCTGTCCATCCATTAAAAGTATGGCCGTGTGGTTGCTGCCTGCAGTAACTTGTGTGCTAGGGCCTGGCAAAGCTTGAACAAGAGTGGGACATCCCCTAGGTTAAAAAAAGAAAAGTTAAGTCAATTTCTTACAAGACTCAACTGAAATAAAAAGCAATAAACAAACATTGCAATAAGGGACACCAGAGATAAAAGGCACTAATAGTATATTTAGTAAATATTTATTGAGGTACCATATCCCTGCCTTTATCTCTAAGTGCCAGATAAACAAAGATGAAAAAGACATTATCACTGACTTTAAAGAGATTATTAAAAAGATTTCCTGAATTTATTACCCTACTTATGGACACATAATTTTTTTTTTCCTGAAACAGTGGTGCTACATTTGTTTTGAAAGGAAAAAAAATGCCTTTTATAGCAATGGCACATTACAGATATCTATAAATATTTATTGGATGAGATAAAAATCAAACACTGCTTTAACAGGTATTCAAACCAGGAGCTATATGAAACAATTTTATATCCTTTTTTCTACCTTTTCAAGCGAGCTATAATTTCAGATTTTAACAGAGTGGTTAATGAAATCAGAATACACTATAATGAGAGGCGTGACAGCAGTGACTGGATGCCCAGACTCTACAGCTAGACTGCCTGGCTGGAAAATCTGGCTCCATGACACAACAGCACTGGGACCAAGACTGTGAACAATGTACTCATCCTTCTTGTATTTTAGTTCTTCTACCACATAGAAAATAATATGAAACAGTACCTACCTTGTAGGGTTTCTATGAACAACAGAGAAGCTCATACATGTCAAGTGCTTGGATCAATATCTAGCACACAGTTAACACTGAGTAAATGGTAATGATTACAATAAAATGATATCCTTATATCCACTGTATCCATCCTTGTATGATTTTATTAAGCGTTTATTAGTCACTTTTACTAATCATTATCTGTAATTGGAATAACCACTATAAAAACAGTCGACACACAATAGGGGTGCAATGTTTTAGAGACAAGTTTGATAATTTTTTTAATTTAATTTTTTATTTAGAGAGACAGAGAGAGCACAAGCAGTCAGGAGGGGCACAGAGAGGGAGGAGAGGGACAGAGAGTCTCTACACAAAAAGAGAAAAATAAAGGAGAGCCGATAGCTAGAGGGAAAATGAAGCTCTAGGAGACTTTGTTGCTTTTATGATGACAGAGCTTTATGTAAGTTTAAAAGCATGAGTGAAGATAAAAAGGCTAAAGATACAATTTAGAGAGGAGAAATGAAACAGGGTGAGATCCCTAAGGAAAAGGTAGGTAGGCTTTATAGAATGGATGAGAACAGGTCCCTCTTTCAAAGTAACACAAAGAAGGAGCGAAAGTAGTAGTATGGATACAGACAGGTTTGTACAGTTGGTGGGGTGAAGAATTTCCCACCTAATGGTTCTTATTTTTGCTGTGATGTGAACAGAAGTCATGTGTTGAGAGGAAGAAGGAAATGGATAAGCAGAGGACTTGAAGATTACAGAAAAGGGATGGTGGTAAATGGAACAAATAAATATGCAGATGAGGAGTTTTTAACTGAATTCAAAGGACTTCTAGGAAGTCTATGAGTGAGCTTCAGGGGGATCTGTGAACCTCCTAAATTTGTAAGCCAGCCTTTATGTGTATATTCTTGTATCTACTGTTCTGAAGACAGAACCCATCTTTCACCAAATTCTCAAGAGGTGTTAAACCAAATAGTTCAAAACCACAAAGTAGAACAATGATTGCCCAGTGTAGCAGCCCTGGGTAAATCTGTAACAATCTGCACACATACAGTGATTTACTTTTTTCCAGCAGCCTAAGTTAGACATGGAAAACATAGACAGACTGATCCATGCTGGAGGTTTTGCCATGCCCTAGCATCGAGACCAAGAGGGAAACAAAACTGAGGTAACTGAGGAGAGTCTAGGTGAAGAGAATAAATAACAATCTCTAACTTAGAGAGAAAATAAAGTAAAAATGGTAAAAGAGAGTGAAAACATAGAGGGTAGTAGGAAATTAAGTACTGATAAAGTCAAAGGCCAAGTAAAGCTAAGTAACAGAAGAAAAAACTATCCTCATTATGAGGTGTTTAAACTTAAGAATTCAGAGTTGGAGCTGTGCTGGATCGAAGATGGATCCTGGGAATAACTATCATGAATGTGGAA
Source organism: Spilogale gracilis (assembly GCA_004023965.1). Taxonomy (NCBI): domain Eukaryota; kingdom Metazoa; phylum Chordata; class Mammalia; order Carnivora; family Mephitidae; genus Spilogale; species Spilogale gracilis. The sequence continues at coordinate 7,013 of PITA01010595.1, forward strand.
GTAAAATTTACTAGATAGAAGGTGTCAAGATAAGTATGTTGTATGGGACCACTGACAAGGATACAAAAGTCACTCATGAGTGTGATAAGACGCAGAGTGAGAAAATACTGTGAAACAGAAATTAAATTTTCAATGACTGAAAGGCAACTGAGTGAGTTGTAAGTAATGAAAGGGAAGTAGAGCAGAATGGCCTTTGCTTATGGATGGAGTAATATGACCAAGAATACTAGTGAAAGGTAAATGGTTTTCAACTCTGAGCTGGAGGGAGTTTTGCCAAAAAACAAAACAAACAAACAAACAAACAAACAAAACCATAAAACAAAAAAGCAAAAAATCCCACAATTGCCCCAAGGGTTATATGGTGAACTAATGCTCTCTAAATGCCCAGTAGCAAAGAAAAAAGGGAATGGTCTTCTAACAGTAAACTTGTCTGTAGTTTGCAAAGCACTTTTACATAAAACGTATTGCTGATTATTAAAACAACTCTATGGGTAGATCTGAAGAGCTTAAAGCATTTTCCCAAGAGCTGGTGGCAGACTTTCTAATAGTCTTTGAACTCTTTGCATAATATTAGTAAGCCCTTTTATTAAATTATTTTGAATACACAGGAAGAACACAGAAGAAAAACAACATGTATATGTCTGCATGTATGTGTGCACACTGGGCATTTTATATATGCTCCATTAATTCTCCAACAATCCTATGGGATACTTAAAGTAAGGCCTAGTAAACTGTAGTTATATAGTTGGTAAGAGATGAAGCAAAGATTTTAACCTTGTCTAAACAGTTTCAGATACTATGATGGGGTAATATTTAATGCAGCATGAAGACAGTCTAGCAAGAAAAAAAAGAAACTCAAAAACACTTTAAGAATGATCAAAATTCTACTGGAAAACAGAGAATAAAAGCATCTAAACTCTATAATCTCTTTGCCAACATCCAGGATAAAGTTTACTGAAAATGTTTAAAAAAAAAAAGTGGAATTCAGACATTTTGGAGCATGCTGAACAAAATAAAAAAACCAAAAAGAGGGTTAGTAGACTCATGTCATGAGAATGTACAAAAGCCCTCACACTGAGCACTTACCATGGACTAGGCCCTTAGCTAAGTAAGGCACGATCTAGGGCCTGAGCAAGTTAGCTAAGTAAGGCATGATCAGGCATGATCTCCCTGAATTCTCACTAGAACCTTCTGAGGGAAATATATTTACTCTAATTAAACAGAGGAAGAAACAGAGACACAAACAAGTTAAGTAAACTTGGCCAAGGTAATATGGGCACCAAGCAGACAGAATCAGGACCCAAACTAGAGAATGAACTCATTCTGCCAAACAACACATTAAGGAGACCATCAATAACATTTTGTTAATCTTTGCTACCATGCACACTTTAATACCGATCTTCCATCAACCACACATTATTAATATATGCACTTGCTTATCAGGAACTCTTTAAACCATACATTTTAAATAAATAGCTATCAAATGTCTTCTTTCTGGTAGTTAACATTTATGTTATGGGGCTCTGTTGCTCTGCATACGTGGCCAATTCATTTCTGAATTTGCACCGCAGTTCTTACGTCCTGCCTTCCAAGTCCACATGGGTCAAGACAAACAAGGTAACTAGAGTGGTTACAACAGAAATGGTTTTGGCTAATTTCTGTTTAGTACACCCAGGCCTACTGTGTAAGCATTATTTCACTGGTGACCCAATTTACTCTCCCCACACCACATGCTACAACCTTCCAGTTACACTCAATCAGTGGAACCAGGAATGAAATGTACCTGTGGGAAAATAACAACTTCACACAGTTAGAGAAACCCCACCAGAGTTTAATCTTCTTAAGAAACCCTGATATCTTATTAATACTTTAAACCTATATTTTTGTGAAGAGGATAAATTCCAGCTATTCAAAATAAATACTCAGCATATTGCTCTATCATCACCTAAGCAAGTCAGTGCAAATTAAGGGATGGTTCTCACTGATATAATCAGGTCTACAAGACAGTGTTTTTAAGTAACCTCTTTATTTTAAAAGCTGACAAGAGCACTTCTCTTTCAACAGTCGTTATACCTCAGTGCAGTGTAGGACAATCTTGTGCTTATGCTGTTTATTCTTCATATTGCACAGTTACCTCAGGGCTGTGACTGGATTATAATCATGATTTTCACTATTTCCCTCCCACTCAGGAGAGACCATGAAATATAGTTATTTGTGAATTATTTTCTGTGATGGTATATAAATACAAAGTATGACTTGTGAAGAAGTGCCCTCTTGCTGCACATGACTGATGGTCCATCATGTCTAACCACAATGCACTTTTCTCAGCTTATACCATGACTACAAAATTATCAACAACAGCAACAATGATGATGATAAACCCTCTTCTCCTTTGTCATGAGCCTCAGTGAAAAATAGAAAAGTTGCCAAATTCTTCCCCATACAAATTACAACCCTAACTCAGTCTCTGCATATCACTGATGTCATTCAAATATAAAAGCAAAATATCTGTTGTCTTCTAACACCTGTGACAGTAACGGCTCAACCCTGCAAGTCATTGACACTTTATCATGTCTAACATCAAATATTCAAATGTCATATCCAGTGATATCTGACAAACTAATTCTGCCAAAGACCTTCTGCTCTCTTTCAAGCACAATATTTGTTAAGATTACAACAGCTTTTGTTAACCAGAATGAAAACATTTAAATAAAAGGAAAAATATTGTGATAGCTTTACAACTCTCTTGACAAGACTATCAAATGGATGTTACACTTATGTTTTTAGTGAGAAATTCAACCTAATGGTTCCTTAATCATCTCTTCTCATTAGCAACAACAATCATTAAAGTAACTAAGGACATTCCACTTGATCCCCAATTCGTGTGCAGTGCAAATGGATGTGACCCTGCCCTCAAGGGACAAAGAGTGAATGGTTCTTAATCCTGATATACATTAGTGTCTGGACAACTTTTAGGAACTCTTGATCCTATCCAGCACTGCCCTTGCTGCCTCTACCCACCTCCACCCCTCCAACGCACCTCCCAACATACACTTCTTAGAAATTCTAGAGGTAGGGCGCCTGGGTGGCTCAATAGGTTAAAGCCTCTGCCTTCAGCTCAGGTCATGATCTCAGGGTCCTGGGATCGAGGCCAGCTGTCGGGCTCTCTGCTCAGCAGGGAACCTGCCTCTTCCTCTCTCTCTGCCTGCCTCTCTGCCAACTTGTGATCTCTGTCAAATAAATAAATAAAATCTTAAAAAAAAAGAAAAGAAAAGAAATTCTAGAGGTAGAATCCAGGCATAGGATTTCTGATGTTCCCTAGGTAATTCCAATGTACAGCCAGGATTAAGAATCACCGGTCTTTACCATAAAAATGGCAATAACTGCATCCCTGGCAGAGTAATAGGGTGGTTTCAAAATAGAATGAAAATCCTGGATTTTATTTAATGACTAGAGTAATTCACTGTATGTAAAAGAGAAATCACATATGCCCAGTTGATCTGGCAGGTACCTCATGACTACAAGGGAGAATGAGGCAAAGTGGAAATTCATAAAAGAAAGGAGGTTCTTAGGGCAAAATGAATTGGTAAGTCAAGTCTGGCCTGAAGCTGCCATACATATCTCTAGGCTTGATCAGTAAGGCTGGTTTCAATGGTGAGGCAGCCATATATGTAGATCACTCAGACCTCTGACAACCTACTTCAGAGAGCAGAGCTGAATGACAGCCTTAGATGCTGTTCCTTTGGATCCATGAGGCCATTCTTTTCCCTTAGGATGCTGCCAGCCATGTCTGAGCATGGTGCAGGTATAATGCTGGACCACCCTGCCCAATGGGGCTCCTCCAAAGGCAACCTCAGCTTCAGGACATCGCATTGCTGCCTGAAACTCTCTTAGAACTGCACTTCACTGTAGACACTTCCTACTCTATCCTTCCTCCCTCTTTCCTCTCACAGGGGTCAGACTGCATTATATCTGACAGTTTTCCCTGCTTCTTCTTGCTCTTTTCCCTTTTATCTTCCACAAGAGCTTTTTTAGAATGGATCTTTTGCACATCACATCCTGTCTTAGTAACTTCTTCAAGTCCTGAAGGATTTTTTATACTTCCAGCCAAAAGCATTCTCACTATGACATTAAGCAGGAAATGGATTCAGCTGTTATAAGGAAAGCCAAACTAACAATGACTTAAACAAGATAGAAGTTTATTTCTCTCTCAGCTAAGTGTCCACTTGTAAAGAGACAATGGTGTCAGGGACTCAGACTATTTTTATCTTGTAGCTCTGCCAGTCTCAATACATGGTTTCCAAATTAGGATTGCTGATCGACTTTTCCAGTTCCTGCCTCCACACATGGATTCCAGGCAGCAAGCTGGGAAGCAAGAATTAGAAATGGAACAGTACTTCCATCCCCTTTAATAGCATGGTTCCAAAGCACATTTCAATTCACACGGCTATATCCTGAAGCAATGGAAGAAGGAAAATGAAGTCTCTACTGCATAGTCATGTCACCAACTAAAACTCTACTCCCAAATGAAGTAGGGCAGAATGAGTATAAGGCAATGTCTGGTAGTCTCCACCACTATGAGTTCTTCACTATTCTGGATAAGTCAAACAGTTGTTTTCCATGATTTCATGTTAATATTGGACCAAAATTTCAAAACAGACAACATCAAGGAAGATGAATGAGTCCATTGCTGATTTTTTTTTTTTTTTAAGATTTTATTTATTTGACAGAGAGAAACACAGCTAGAGAGGGAACCACAAGCAGGGAGAGTGAGAGAGGGAGAAGCAGGCTTCCCGCCAATCAGGGAGCCCGATGCAGGGCTCAATCCTGGAACTCTGGGATCATGACCTGAGCCGAAGGCAGTCAATTAACCAACTGAGACACCCAGGGGCTCCCATTGCTGATTTTTAAAAATGCAATTTGGGGATATTCATTGTCTTTTCTATTGCCATGAACAGCCTTTAAGAAAATAGTAGTTATTCTTAATAAAACTGCAGGATTTTGTGATGATCATAGTCACTCTTCTATTTTAAACGTATAAAATGTAAATCAATGTTTTCTGAAGCCACAAAATCACCTATTCCCACAAAAACACTCAACCACAAAATCAAGATCCACCAATAATTTATGGGCCACATTTTGCAAAACAATGGCATAAACACAATTTCAAGTGAAGAAATACATATTTAGAAAGAAAACAAAAAACAAAACAGTATCTTCAAACAAAAAGTCAGAATACCTGGAATTGACATCTCCATGTCCTAGCTGCCCATGCTGCCCATATCCAAATGTATAGACATCTCCATTTTCCATTAAAACCACTGAAAACAAAATACACAGCTTTTTTTTATTATATGCATTTTATATTTCTATCATAACAATACTGAAAGCAGTATAATATTCACTATTTAAAATTTACAAAGCCATTAAAATGGGTAATTGACATCAATGAATAAAAAATATGTGGTATACATATACACGATATAAAATTATTCAGCCATAAAAAAGATGAAATCTTGCCATTTGCAACGATATGGAAGGACTTAAGAGAGTAAGAGAAAGTCAGAGAAAGACAAATACCATATGATTTCACTCGTATGTAGAATTTAAGAAACAAAACAAAGGAGTAAAGGGGAAAAAAAAGGGGTTGAGAAAGACAAACCAAGAAACAGAATCTTAACTATAGAGAACAGACTGATGTTACCAGAGAGGAGATGGGTGGGAGGATGGGTGACGTAGGCAATGGGGATTAAGGAGTGCACTAGTCATATGAGGACCAGATGATTAAAATAAAAACTTAAAAAAAAAATGGGTAATTGAATCACAGGCAATTTATATTTAGTAAGATAATATAATTTTAATTCTATAAAATATTTTTGTAGGTTATAAAAATGTACAATGTTTTTCACAATACATTAAAATTCTTATAAATACCCTTTAATAATACTAATATTTAATAAGATACCAGTTTGGGCCAACTGTAAAACCTTTTTTAATAATGAGTAGAAAATTCCATAGAAATAATGTTCTCTCATATCTAAGATAATTATATAGGTAGTACATGGGTTTGAGCTCTGTACAATATGCACAACTTCAGTGAAATCTTAGAACTTTAATATCTGTAAATGCCTTGTCAAATAAGGAAACTCATTTAGTACCAAAGAAAGGATTTAACATTTTTTTATTTTTATAAAGGTTGAATAGTATAACCTAGGCTATATAGGTCAAATGTCAGTAATTTACTAAGAATTTAATTATTTTCTACATTTTAAGAAATTTGTTGACACACATTTTTCATTGAACAGCAGCAAAATATGGGACCAAGTGATAAAAATCACAGAATCCTAGGGAGCAAAGGGATTTTAGAGAGGTTATTTCATCTTCAGAAGTTTCACTAACTGAATTATAAAATAAGTCCATCAGAAGACAGATTAAAAACCAGATCTCTAGACAAGTACCTATTCTATCATGCCAGTTTCTGTAAATACAAAGCTTTTACAGATTTGAGAGAAACGACCATACTACACCTTTTAACACACTCTTAGACTACATTTGTCAAAACCAAACAACTAAATTATTTAGCACAACTGTAAAAATGCAGTTATACCCTAAAGTTCCAGCTGCTACCTGAATGGTGAAATCCACAGCTGACTTGTACTGCCCGGAGCTCGCAGTCAAATCGCACAGAGCCTGGAGGATATGTTGTGATTTTGCTGGCATCTTTTTCTCCTCGTTCTCCACTTCCATCTGTAAGTGTTATAATTTGTGATTAAGCCATTATTCATCTTCAAAATACAACTTTAAATCAGATTACTATGGGAGAATGAGAAAAATGTTAAGAGAAATAAGCAAGAAGAATCTGCAGCTGTTAGAAGTGATAGATCAAGAATCTACCTGCAAAGAAGCAATTTTGGAAAGATATACTATATGTTTGTTTACAAGTATCACTAAATCAATAAAAACAGAGAAAAGATTTGGTTATGGAGAAAACCTATTAAGCTAGTCAGTTATGTAATGTAAATGGGTCATTAAATCATACAAAAAACAAAATTCTGAATAGTTTACATGGGAAAGTAACTGCATGCAAAATCACAACAATTATTTTAAACTCAGTGGTAGTGTTAGTACCAGCCACTTAAAAAAATTTCTAGTTGACTTTCAAATAACTTGGGTTTCTCATATACATCTCAGAAAGGTTATCCTGTTCATCAGTATTGTCCACCAACTGAACTTTAAAAAAATGTATAAAGACCAAAGAGCTTTATTCAATATATTGTAATCCAATGGCTAGCTCTCATTCATCCTTCCTGTCCTACCCTGCTCCACAGTCATTCTACTTTGTGGTCTTTTTCTGGCCCCCAAACACTACTCTCGATCAGACTTTTCTGTTTCAGTTCTTCTTTCTTCCCCTCTTGAACTTGCTTCAAGCATTTCCCTCCACCCTATTTTTTTTACATTTGACTTTGAATATTCTGGCATTCTGACCATAAAATAAAGACCACATTCCAGAATATAACATTTTAGTCTGGAAAATGTAAATAAGGGAGATGATTCATTTTTCCTAATCTAAAAGTATATATCACTAAAATATCATCTCTGTATCAATTCAAATTCCTTGCACATGGAATAAATGTAATCTGGAAGGAATTTCAAAAGGTCAACTTAGTCTAAACCGCTCTCCTGTGGTATAGCAACTCTAAGTGTGTATAATATGCAGATACATATGTGGATCTACACACATTTTTAATTACTTCTGAATTTTTATTGCCAATTTTAGAATGTTGGACAGAATAACATGAAATCCTTTTATGTTCAATGTTACCCTTTCTTCTTTTATATAACATTTCTAACCTTTAGTAATAATCCAGGTAAGATAAGACTGGGCCTAAATTATGAGTTCCCTTTTTATAACTAAATAACTTCCTATTATTTCAAAAATCTTTAAACTCTTTATAACACTAGGACAGTAAAACCTCACTAATTCGGAATAACATAGAGTAGGTTGGCCCATATGGCTTACTAAAAAGGTCTTTCTTAGTCATAAAACATTAAAGTAAAAATTCAGTTCTAATATCTTCAAGCAGTACAGTTTATAGATTAAGTGCTACAATAAATAAAATGTGGTTACCTACATTATAATTCAAAATAGGCCTATATTACATAGAAATGTACCATAAGCATAAAAGTCCTTTAACATACAAGAATTAATTGCTGGACCCAGAGGCTGAAGGCACGCTGAAGGAATCCTTCATTTCTTGAGCCCTTGGTTTGAAAAGCTAGTGATTTTACACAGGTTTCCCCTTATAAGTATGACCCTGAAAATTCAGAGGAAGAAATTACTTTGAATTTTTTACTCAAAAAGATCACAAATACTGCAGCTGAAGTATAATAAATTCTGAATTAGTGAGAGGTTTTACTATAATAGGATAAAGAATAGGCTTCCTCTTTTGCTAAATTATCTGATGTGGGTTTGCCAAATTAAATCTGCAAGACTGAATGGGCTAAAAAGAAAAAAAAAATCACAACATTTTGTTTAACTCCATCCAAAATGAAATACAATCTTAGTTCAGAGACTCCTCATCTTGAAAAGACAGCAGAATGGTTAATATAAACAAGCGCCTATACAAAAAGGAGTAAGTATTGTCTAAAAACTAAATAAGGTGACAGGTGTATAGAAATTTTACAGCTTGATCTCAATTGGTAAAAATATCTAATTATTAAAACCAAATCTAATTTAACAGAAAACATACTGTGTTCACATGATTTTGTCAGACTTAAATAAGTCAATATTACAAGTATCATTCTACTTTATATAAATATATTGATGCTTAATTAGAGATTTTTACCTTTGAATTTAGCATTTTTGCCCTCTCCTGTGAGTTCAGAGATTAATAAATATAGATAGAAATCCCACAATGGAGGTACAGCATCAGGGAAGGAGACACACACACATAAAAAGCCTAGTTATTTACTGATTAAAATCATAGTGATTAAAAGAGTAGTAGTTATTATTTAAAGGTAAAAATAATACCGGGAACATTTTGTTCAAGTTCATCTAAACAAACCTGTATCTAACTATACTTCTCAATTATTATAGATGGTGAAAACACAAGTAAAAAAAAAAACAAACAAGAGATGACATTCTTGATCATTATCAGCAGCAGTGGAAGAATTTTAAAAATATATATCTGTACCTGATATTTGATTCCAGTTAAAAAAATAAAGTATATTTCTAACAGTTTAGAAATTTACAGGTTATCAAGGAATAAAAAGGTACCTGATTTGCAGCCATAAATTCAGTGTCAATTCAAGAATCAGCAAGTGAAATTCAAATTCAGCAAGATTAATTCTGCTCGTTATTCAGTAAAGTGATAATGAGCAGAAATGAAATTAATCTCAGATTTGTAGAAAAAATAATTAGGTCTCAATATTCTTATAATTGGCCATTTAGGTATAAGCATATCTGCATTTTCCCCTAATACAAGTATGTTCATACATATGTGATAATGAAACTATAATACAGCTATGAAGTTTTGACAGCTATGTATCTAAAATATTGTATATGCTACACTATTTATATGTATTTGTGTACATACAGAGAGATAAGAAGATTCAGTATCTAAAGGACTTTAACTTTTAATTTTAATCTTTACTTCAATTTTAATCTTTACTTCTTGGGTAATCTTATAGTCATGCATATCACAAAACGTATCAGAACACAGTGAGTACTTTAAGCAAAATAACTAAAAGAAAACAGCAGAGCACTTATCAAATACAATTAGCTATACACTTATTTTGTGCTAAACACTGAAAATTTAAATAGCACAGTGGAGAAGTGCTTTGGGGCACTGAAGACTAAGATACCTGCACCGGAATCCTGGCTCTACTATTTGTTAGTTGTATGACAACTAGACACTGGACCTTCCTTAAACCTTTGCTTTCTATCTATAAAATAGCAATAGTGTACATCAACTCACAAACTCCTCATGAGGATTAAGTGAAATAATACATAAGAAGTGCTCAATCAATATTCATTATTGTTGCTTTTTAAAAATCAATACAAAAGAAAATAATCTGATGGTATCAGTATTGTTATCCTGCTTTGCAACTGGAAAAACCAAAGCTTAGAAAGGTTAAATAGCCAGCCCAAAGTAATAAGTAGCAGGGAAGTTCTGGAGTTTGATCATCTATTTTAATGGCTGACATCAAATGGCTGACACTTTAAATCTTTTGTAAAAAGAAACTAATTACATATTTAACAAATCTCAAATTTTTTGCCTTTGGATAATTCTAAAAGAGAAAGCAAAGAATTCCAAGAATATATATGTATATGTCATATATATCTTAATTTAATTTTCTTTTTTTTTTTTTTTAAAGATTTTATTTATTTGACAGAGAGAAACACAGCCAGAGGGGGAGCACAAGCAGGGGGAGTAAGAAAGGGAGAAGCAGGCTTCCCGCCGAGCAGGGAGCCCGATGTGGGACTCGATCCCAGGTCTCCGGGATCAGGACCTGAGCCGAAAGCAGTCGCTTAAGGAACTGAGCCACCCAGGCGTCCCTCTTAATTTAATTTTCAAATCAACATGATCAGTTAGGAATTATCATTCTTATTTTTAAAAAAAGGAACACTGAAGCCAAAGAGATTATGAAATTAATTAACAGCCACATAGTTCTAAAAAATGACAAATTTGGGACTAAAACTTAGGCCTAATTCCAAAAGCTATAATATCACACCACACCATTTCTAAACAGAAAATAGGTGTAAAATACACAGAGTTGTTTATCAGTGAGCCTTCGGTTTTCATATCAGTCACTCTAAACCAGATTTCAAGACTGTCTCCAGAGCAATTCAGACGTTCCAAACTAGGAGTACTATATCAAAATCTTTTTCTATGTAAGGCATTGAATAGCTGAAACAAATTTAACCTAGTGATCTGTGTGAAATATGGTTTATGGTTACATTTTTAAAATAACTTACTATATGTTTTATGGATTATATGTTATACTTATTAACTGAGCTTTATATAGTATAGTTTGCCTCTAATCAAAATTTGCCTGTAACAGGATGTATTCTGTGCCCTTCTCTGAATTTTCTCCAATCAGCCAAAGCTCTCCAACTTTCCAGCTTAAAACCCACTCCTGTTAACAATAAATCCACAGTTCTTACCCTCCATACACCTCTACAAAAAAGGGATAGTCGAGACAATTTTAAACTTGAACTATTACCATCCAACAATTTTTACACTGTAAGACAGAACACAGCAATTAATATAGGAAATTTCTCAGTGGAAGACAACCGGGGTAAGAAAAAAAGAAAAACATAGTAGGAAAAGACCATGATTATATGTAGCAAGAGTAAAAGCAGAGTGCATGGGGAGATGATTAAACGAGAGGGACAATGAATGCAAAGAGAATAGGGAGAGAGAATCTGTGCATGTACAGGAATAGTGAATGGTAAGTTAATATTCTTTATATAAAATGAAGCATCATTTGATAAAATATTACTTACTTACACTTTAAATTCATTTTGGTGGTAAAGAGATGAAACCGTTTCACTCTACCAAACCTGACAAAAACATATACGCATACACACAACTGGCTGTACACTGTAATACCACAAGTAAGTCCTTCTAAAGAGGTTGCTACAAAAACAGTCTTGTTATAAAATAAACCTGTGGTAGATAAGATGGCAGCAAGGCCAGTTATTGCTGTGTAACTGCTACTGCTACTCAATGAAGACACTGTGAAAAATCTACTTTAAATTTGTAACCCTAGGCTTCATTTAGCATTTCATTTTTAAATTCTGCAAAAAAGTATGATGTTTTGTCATAAGATACTAACATGGAGCTGGAAAAGTTTTAAATTGCTTCATGAAATGTGAACATTTAACCTCAGCTAAAGTACTAGAAAAATTCCACTCTTCCTTAATTGGGGGTAAAAAAAAAAAAAAAAAGGACACTGAGAAAAATCTATTCTAATAGTGGCATAGTATAAAATATGAGATCAGAGATTCTGGCAATCAAATAATTGACACATAGTATACCCCAATTATCGTTCCTTAGATTTAAACATTTATGGCATCATTAGAGCACTCAGTAAATAAAGCAATCACAAGTTCCCTATGGTTAATCATACTAGATTTAAAATATTCTCAATTTTTATTTCTGTAGAATATACCTTAAAGAGGGCTCTACCAGTGCTTTGACTAACAACAGAAGTTTTGTTTGTTTTGTTTTATGGTTTTGCTTTGAGTGGCAAATTGATAAACTGATAGAGGCAGATGTAAATAAATAAAGCATAATCTATTGCAGATGAAAGCTTAAAAATAAAATTAGTCTACGACAGTTTTGCAGCAAAGGAAAAATAAGACACAAAGCAGGTTGTCTATATGGAATGTATGTTTTTATAACTCTGTATTCTATTTTGTGGGGTATATCTTGAGCATTTAAGAAAACAGCAATCGGAAGTTATATTTGTCAAAGAGCCCCTGGTACACACGCTAGGATTCAAGGCAGAATTTATATAAAAATTTTATAAATACCCTGCATTAAATTCTTTCCTGATCTTAGTTGGCCCATAACCGTAGTTTAAAAGAAAATAAGCTTGCTTTAAGAATATATCTAATTAATCCGGAGCTGTAAAATCTCGAAGAATTACACAGAAACAGATTCTTAGTTAATTCACAGACTTGTCTAGACCTCTGACAGTTTGTTTCAAGGACTAAAATAGGTCTATATAATAACTTTGCTTATACCTATCAGCATTTAACCCTCAAATACCAAGCAATTTGTGTGTGTTGTGTATATTAAAACAATAGAAAAGTATAATAGCAATCAACTCATTATCACTTTATACAATAAATTTAGTAATTTTGTTAATTCTAAAGCAAACATTTTTTTAAAGTACTATAAAACATCAGATAGCAGTCATTGAAGGGCACATAATAAAGGATAAAAAGCAGAAAGCAATAATTATTTTTCCACCTTCCCTCAACTTTATGAAATTTGAAAAGAAAAGGAAAAGAAGAAACACTGTAAAATGTCTTCTTTATTAAAGTTACCAAATAAAAAGGAATGAGATTGACAGTCATTGACAAACAGTACATCTTTCAGCATGTTCTTTCTCCTCAGGCTATATGACAGAAGCAAAGTAGAAGAAAATTAGTTTGTGCATTTTCCCAGAGACAAAATTCAAATGAGTGGAAGAAACTGGGGAAGTATCCCACCTAATCGATAAGGAAGACCAAATACCTTTGTGCTTGTCCCGTTTATGCTTTAGCTGAGCTGGATGGGATCTGAGTCTGGCTAGAGCCTGTTCTCGATGGTTCATAAAAATAGGACCAGCAAATACAAGGGGGCCTGAGGAGAAACATTTTGTATGTGCATAGAAAAGCTCACAAAATGAAAACACTACAATGAATAAAAATAATTCAAACTAAAAAGCATGGAAATTTATTCTTCACTGTTTTAGATATTATACTTTTCTCCCAATTTCCCCACGTTAATTCCCAACCCCCATTCCCCACACAAATTTTCATACCTGAACTATAGTTGATAAAGTAAAATTTCTTTTAACTCATAAAATTATTACATAGGTACACAGAGTCTCAAGTACATAATCAGAAAGTTCAATTAAAAAAATCATCTTACAAGTATTTTTAATATCATATATATTCAAACTTAGTAAACCAAACATTCATAGGCAACAATATCTTTCCTATTAAAACAACAAAATCACCTAATTTTTAAATTAATGATTAAAGTTTAACAAGGTCTTCAAAATTTAATATCCACATCAGTCTTGCTACAAAAACAAGATAAATGTTGTTGACTTAACTACATGAACATTCTGCCATAGGAACACAAGACAGCAAAAAACAAAACAAAACAAAAAACAAAAATTACTATGATATGATATATACATATACATGTATGGATACACATTTGTGTATATGTATATAAATAAAATCACTACTTTAGAAGACAGGATTATAGAAGTTGTATTTAATTTTCTAAAAAGAACAAATCTAGCCTTAAATGTGATTGCAAAATGAGACACAAGGTATTGTTTCTAGTATAGTGGAAGAAATCAGAAACAAGGTATTAATGCTGAAGCGGGTAATCCAACCCACGCAACATTTTTTGAACATCAATTCTCTGATAAAAATCATATCTTTCTGAAGCTCTACTATGTACATATATAAATGCACATTCATATAGATTATAGTCATTTCCATTTATATTCAAGAAAAAAATCAGTAGCAAAATTAATTTCAATAAAATTATAATTTGCTTTTCCCCACTAACCTTTAGCTTAAAAAGGGAAAACTTTAAGTTATATCTTAAAATTTCTCTTCTTTCCTTATAGAATTGAACTATACTTTTCTTGAGTTTGAGCAACATCAATAATGCCTGCAAATTTCAAAACACTCTAAATTTGACTTTAAGAGGTTACCGGTATCGGAAAAGGGAACTGACAGTATGTGAGCACTGAATATTTTTAATTAAAACCAGTTTTTTCATGATTCTCTACACCTTTTCAGCTATAATTAATTTTTCTAACAGTGGAACAAAATAAAACTACTGCCATAAAATAAAATTTGACAAAGGCAAATTCAACAACAAAGTACCCTTCATTAAATATTAAAAAATGGGTAGGAAAAATATATTTTATTATATCTTGAGATATAAATCAAAATACAGGCATCATCAATTCTCTGAAAAGTCAAGAGTAACATATTCTATGATTACTACTGATAGAAATATGCTAATTTAAAGTTAACAAAAATTAAGTATTATTTCTTAGTAATGCAGTAGCAATTATTTTCAAGCTAAATTAGATAAATATGAACAAAATGTCTTATTTCTTCAATATACATTTCAATTAATTTACTGAAGCAATTAATTTACTGAAGCAAATATAAACTCCTCTAAAAAGCATGAGAAACTTTCCCACTACCCCCAAAGAACTATAAATACCAAAGTAACAGTAATATTAAGTTATATTACTCTTTTCTGATTTTTATGGTCTTCCTCGGATATTATTTCTGCCCATAAAAATATTATGCCCATAATATTTATAGTTATGTAGCTTCTCATTGAATTCAATCTTTTTAGTCTCTTGATATAAAAATTTAAAAGGCCCACAGGCAATCACACCTAGAAAGTATACCATCTGAGCGCAATTTAAATCACCACTTACAATATCAGGCTATCAGGTTCTAAAATATTTGTGTCCCATGGACTAAAATAATTTTTCTTATAAATACAGTTCAGTCATTCACTTATTTGCTATTTTTATCTTTAATGTAACAGACACCAGGTCTCATGTATATTACGACAAAGACAAAGATCTCATTAGAATTTAGTCTATTAGGGAAGACAGAAATAAAATTAAGAACTGCAATATGTTGTGATAAATGTTATAATGGAAATCTGTATACATCCTGAAGGATGAAAAGTGATTTATCAACTTGGGTGAAAGAATGACAAAAAGTTTGCCAAGAGAGAAAGAAGGGAAAAGAGGACATTCCAGGCAAAGTAAACCGGATTTATAAAAGCAAGCAGAGGTTAAACAATATTGTACAGTCTAAAAACACACATAGCTGAAATGGATAGAGTGCAGGGTTATGAAGCAGAAACTGATGGGAAATAAGTCTGGAGATACATATGAAAAACAGAT
Organism: Spilogale gracilis; assembly: GCA_004023965.1. Classification (NCBI taxonomy): domain Eukaryota; kingdom Metazoa; phylum Chordata; class Mammalia; order Carnivora; family Mephitidae; genus Spilogale; species Spilogale gracilis. The sequence goes on from PITA01010595.1 coordinate 22,694, forward strand.
AATTACAATCTTTTTCTACCATGAAACGTTACTGTAGAGGTGATGAGAAGTCCATGAAATGTCTTCAATTAGTCAACAAAGACATATTAAGTACTGACCAATTTTGGGCACTACCGTTAGTCCTGGGAACAAGACATTATCTCTGCTTTCAGGAGCTCTCAGTCTAATGTGGGGAGGGGAGGTAGGGAGAGTTTACACACAACTCAACAAGAAATTATGACTATGTGCGATCAGGAAATTAAGCACACTGATGGGGCAGCCAGTAAACCTTAAGGATGAGAATGTAGGGATTTTCAGGGTACTAGAACAGAAAATACCATAAGCTAAGACTTAAAGAGGTAGTAGTACTACAAAGGTTCACAGATACGAGGGAAAAAAATGGGCATAGGGAACAGGAAAAAGAGATGAGGCTGTAGAGAACCATAAAAACTTGACAATAACCTAAATGTCCATCAGCAAAATAATGGTTGAATGAACTGCAGTACAGTCATATTACAAACTACTACATAGCTCTTACATAATGTAGTTGATCCATATTTACTAATTTAGGGTGTGTTTATGATGTGAAATGGGAAAAAGATGGTGCAAAGAATTATCTATAATACAATGCCACTTTGTAAACAAAAATTTGTCTATACTTTTACACATGCACAGATATCAGCAGAGTAGATACATGTGTAGATACACTATAATGGAGTAAGATATGGAAGCATACCTATTAGACTACATCCCATTTGCTTGGTAAAAGAATGGGAAGGTAAGGGAAAAAATATAAGCAAGATATAAAAATGTATCTACTATCATATTAACCAAATATGTAGAACAAAACTGTCAGTGACTTAATTGGAAATGTATAAAATTTGATTAGAAAATAAAGAGAAAATAATAAAAGAAATAAATTAAAGGACAAGTTTGTGAAAAACCTTTGACCTAAATTCCTATATTACTTTAAATTTTTTTTTTTTTAAAGACTTTATTTATTTGACAGAGAGAAACACAGCCAGAGAGGGAACACAAACAGGGGGAGTGAGAGAGGGAGAACCAGGCTTCCCGCCGAGCAGGGAGCCCGATGTGGGACTCGATCCGGGGTCTCCGGGATCATGACCTGAGCCGAAGGTAGTCGCTCAACCAACTGAGCCACCCAGGCGCCCCCCTATATTACTTTAAAACAGCACTGTAATAAAGCATAAATTTTTTTTTTCTGATAGAATATCAAGGGGAAAAAAACCCAGGACACCAATATGTGAAATGATGTAAGATAACTCAACAAAAAAATACACATAGAAAAAAATGGAAGAAAGTATACCAAAATTCTACTAGTGGTTATCTTATTACATTGTATGTAATCCTCATTTTAAAGGTAAGAAAAGGGAGGTACAGAGTGGTTAAATTCTAGGATCATACATCCCCCGTAAAGATTAAGAAGCCAGGATCTGAACCAAAGCCTAACTTCAGGACCTACACTGCCATATAACTCTGCTAACCACAGAACGTGTTATCTAAGTGAAACTACTAAAAGGAAAAGGGCCTGGACAGTCAAAGTAAAATGGGGACTTTCCAGGCAAGCCAGGACATAAGCTCACCCCAACTACAGCTTCCAATTATGAAAGTTTGATGACATTCAGGGGAAAAGAAAGAAGGAAAAGTAGCCAACATTATTTGAGGTTAGTGTTCTGATAAGAGAGCACTGAGAAGGAATACAAAGATCATTGATACAATTACCCAGTAGTTCTTCTGATGAATTAAGTGAGTTCTACTTAAAAATTCAACTGTACAAGCATTCCTCTATAAAGTTAATATAAAACTCAGAATTTAAAATCAGCCAACCTTGTATAATCTAAAAAGCTGAAATTTATCATGAATGCCCCTGAAATAAAATATGTAAATGAATACACTGGTACCTAAGAGTATACATTTAAGAAAAACATTATCTAAAAGAATATAAAGAATTTAAGGACTAAGTTCCAAATTAATAGAAATGTGGTAATAACACTGTTCTTTCAGACTTCAATAGCACATTCTATTCTTTAAGACTGTGTCATAAACAGCAGCAGCTAAATTACATAAATAGGCCTGAAGTTGAACAAAGCTTTAATACAAGAACCAGGTCCTAAAATTCTGATCAACTTTGAAACAACACAGACCTGATAAATAGGATGAGACAGATAAATCAATTAAAATAATTTGATATAATCTAATCCTGAAGTTGTGAAATTTTAACATAGGTAAAAGCCAATTATTAATGAGTATAATTATTAACTTATCACTAAGCTGTTAGTAACTAAAAAACACCAAGAGGCTAACAAAAAATATATAGGCATGTGAGGCAGCTGGAATACTAAAAATTTATTTTATTTTGTTTTGTCTTCCTCATTAAGACAAAACAAGACAAACAATTCTCTCTAGCTCTTTAACAGAATGCAGATATTTGGACACAGGCCTAGTATTCTGCTGTAGAAGATGCACTGAAGCAACTCAGAACATCACTACCTGGGAGCAACAGTTCTCAAACTTTAGCACCAACAGAATTACCTAGACTTGTTCGGACACAATTTGCTGGGCTCTGCTCCCTGAATTTTTGATTCGGTGGGCCTGAGGTGGGGCTAGAAGAGGCAACTGTAACAAGTGCTCAGTGATGCTGGTTCCTTTGAGACCACTTTGAGAACAACTGTCCTAATATAATGAAAAGCACAGTACTTGAAAGGCATTCCACCATCCAATTAAAATAAAAATGTTTCTTCAAAATCAAAGTTATAAACGCCTTAGAACTAGTCTTTATTTTTTTTCAAGAAACAATGGCTTAAGTTTAAAAACATAACTCTTATTTTGTTTAGAAAGTAATACACAGATTGGAGATTATTTAGAAACACATTATAAAAAATAAAATAAAAATCATCTATAAATCTACTTTTCAGGAAAAATTACTACTAACATTTTGTTATCTACCTTTCTGCTTTTTTCCCTATGGAAGTGTGGATACATTCTCTGTGTACATTTTATTTTGTTTTGTTTTCGTATAAAATTGCTGGTAAGGGAGTGCTAGAAAAGAATATAAAGATAATATCATAAAAGTGTCATATTACCATACTGGTTTTCAATTATTTAATATGGTATAAGAATTTCCTAAAGTCATTGAACAAGAATCTGTAGTCTGACTTTTAAAAATGGGTATACAGTTAAAACTCTTACTTAAAAGTATTTTTACAAAATAAAATGTACAAACAGCCTTATCTTTGCATTGTACTTATTAAATGAAACACATACATATTGTAACATGTTCTCACTGCATGATGTAACCATGGTGGTTGTACAAAACAAGGACATGGTTCTAATAAGCGCAAATTTCACTACTATGTTAGGTAACGAATGCCCATAATTAAGGTCCATAATGAAGATCCTAACCCATTAAGAAAAGATATTTGCTACATAATTTACTATATATGGTTTTAACAAAAATGAAAAAAATGTGTAAGAAAGGGCTCTACCAAAAAATAAAGACGACAAAATTTCTGAGCACCAATAATCTAAAGAAGTCTTTCTATATATTGAGGACAGAGGATGAAATGGACTTGTCAGAAAATATACACCAATTGCTTAGAACATAAGTCTGTGTTTATGATATCAGATACAGTAATAAAATCTCTTAAATATTTAAATAATGGAGTTTTTAAAACCTCTGAAAGGCCAGAGTTGATGTTTTTAAGGTCTAAGACACATTTTAAATAAACGGCAAAAGAATATTCTGCAATCACAAAATTTTGTTGAACTAAGGCATAATCAATGTCCATTTACTTCTGATATGCAGAAATATACTATAGGTAGAGAAGAAAAGCTTTTTTACAGAGGTAGAAAAAACCTAACATAACATATAGAGCAAGCAATTAGAAGTCATCATAAGGATTTAATATACTTTGGTTGAAACATAAGAAATTGCTGTTTTTTGTAGGCCAATTCATGTGATTCAACCCAATATTTCCCCCAAAAGAAAAAACAGGTTGTAAAAAGATGCAGTGATAATTATCCTTAAACAAATCATATTATTAACATAAAGGAAACTGTCACTCAATTGCTGAATGTCATAAGGACTTAAAACTTAAATTTTACCCTATTTTCTATAAAACATTTAACATGCAATTTCCACCATATTTACATAATGTAAATAATGAGAGCATCTACATTCTCATTAAAATAAATTGTTTTTAAAGGTAATGGTTTCATGTAAACATAGCCAAGCTAACAGCAAACATTCCTATAACAAATCAGATTGTTTTTAAGATCCTATAAAGAATAATCTTCAAGTTCTAAGCCTGTTTTACAACTTAAGTTTAATAAACATAGAATTTACCATACATGCTATATATTTTATGACTTATTCCATTTTACATTTAAAAAAGTGCCTAGAAAAAATTTGTAATGGTGTTTAAATGGATTATAGATTTTATTTCATGTGCCAAATCTCATGTCATTTCTAACAAGCATTTAAAATACACAGTATCAGTAAATATTTCCAAACAAGAGTTTGCCTGGCAGAGGAATAAAATCACATATCTCTTTAACCATTTGTCTTAATCCTACAAAGAAAAGGTTCTATTAGAAAACAACAGTTTTAGTAATATTTGTATTTATTTCTGTTATTGGATATATATTAAAATATCTATATTTTACTATCTACTTATAACCACAGTGAAATGTATTTCCAGGCTGAGAAATGGTCATAAACAATGAGGAAAAGAGAAACAATACACCTATCTTTACAATTAAAACCTGCAAAACTCTCCAACTTACCTTTTTGTACATAACCAGAATATGTTTTGGACAAAAAAAAAAAGACATATAAAATCAAATTATGCACTGGACTGAAAAAAGAATGCTGGAACCACGCTTAAATGGAAATGATCATAGATGACTAAGAAAACAGAAATTAAAATGCTGTATTAAAATAATTTGTTGTTACACAACCATGAGTCCAAAATCTGGGAGAAGACCAGTTCTTAGAATTCCTCTTTTTTTTCTAAGTTGCTATTGTGAATAGTTTTTGATGGCTGGCAGATGGCACAATTCTTAATATGCTTGACTTACTCCATAATCACCATACTGAATTAAATCTATGTTACAGCACAAATGTAAATACCCTGAATATTTTCATGTGATTTTCATATGTTACTATAATCTTACTAATTTTAATTGCAATTAAAATTACCAAGTCAGCCTATTCTGTAAACTTTCAGTGGTCTCAGTATAAGGTAAGAAAATGGATTTTCATATACTTTTTCTCTGCAGCTACATCTTACCTCTTCCTTCCTCTAATCTGTGTCTCCTGATTACACGTTGTCGTTTTTCTTCTTGTCGTAACTGAAGATGCTCTTCAATGTTAACCCCAGGTACTGGGACAGCTAGATGATTGACAAAAAAAAAAAAACACAAAAACAAACAAACAAAAAAAACAAAGAAACACACACAAAAATATATAGATACAATAATAGATATGAAAGAACTATATGAAATTCAAGAAAGTAAAAGCTAACAAAAGACTGATGAAAACAACTTATTTTTACTCAAAGATTCTTAGCAAAAAGGGAAAAAAGAGCCTTATCTTTTAATTAGTGACATATTGGCAGTTACCATATAAGTACTGTTGCATAGTTAACTATTAATTTTTTAGCACATACCAATAAATTACTGAGCTGAGGACAAGATGCGTAGTGCAATCCATCACATTACCTAACAGAAGATCTAAAGGTATCATCTCCTTCACTGCATCAAGAATTCCTCTTTGTCTTGCTTCCTGACCATCCAACTCTCTTGCACATGCCTTGCAACACCCACACACGGCACAGCCAGATTCTCCGGAACCACAACCACAGATCCTTAAAAAATAAAAATAATTAACTGAAATCCTTCTACTCTTTCCTTAAAACTCTTTGCTATAATGTCTTCTCAGGATTTCTGAAGTTAAGCTACATGAGTCAGCAATGAAATCACCCCTTCAGATCAGGATGTGCCAATTTTAAAGAACTGACAGGTATGAATAGATGGAGTAACTAAAAACAAGAGTTTATTAAGCTCCTCATACGTATAATTGGTATATTCCAAAAGAAAATACAAATGAATTCTGCCATCCTCAAAACTACTACCAACAAATATTTTAAAAGTTACCACAATTAGCAGAGCACCAGCAGCTTACTATTAAATGGTCTGGGTGGGTTAGTCAGTTACCAAACAAACACTGTTCTCCACCAGCTAACTTAAGGAAGGTATGCACAGGAATCAAGTAAGTGAGCTCAGCTTGCCAGCTTCATTAAGTTATGTCTCCTTTTCTCTCCTTCCTTTATATGCCATCATCTCCCATTCTCTCCTTCCACTGTGCCCAATTACCTGTTCTTTTTCCTCTTCTTTGTCCTGTTCCTATCAGTTGTGAACACGTGTATGACACTGGATTACAACATGAAGAGGACAAGAACACTCCCAGAAGCTGCCTACAGGGTCAGTGAACAATTAACTTCTTAGTCACCTATTTCATAGATGTAGACAGAAGTCGCAGCTTTAATGCTGGATTGGAACAAAAAACCTTTAGATAGCTTCACTGAGCCTATGGTTATCCAGACTTGTGTGGTACAAGAGAAAAGATCAGTTGCCAGCACTTTCGAAAGACATAGCTAGGTGCCTTGTGATTCTCCTGTTCACAATGCAAGCACTATTGACAATCTGGAGGATCACTAACCACAGGAGTAAAAACTGATAAACTAATGTGCCCTACTATGTTGTATATTGCACTGTTTAAAAGATAATGTGGCATTCTGAATTTGTTCTAAGATATGCAGCCACAATTCTGTAATAATTGAAGTCATTTTTAATAGTACAAAGTATCCTGGCAAATAGTCTTATGTTAATTTTATTCATTTATTCATTTTTAGCTCTTTAATAAAGAAATCACTATATTTGGTTAGGTACTGTCCCTTTAGGTCTTTAGGTTTAAGTTATAAATAATATTGAAAACTGACAGTAGATCTCTGGGGAAAAGCACATAAAGAATAATAATTTTAGAAAGGGTCAGAGAATTCAGAAATTCATTTATGATACTTACCAACTGCTCAAGTTCAGAGAGAACTTACTATTAAAAATCATATTTCAATAGCCTAAAAGAAAAGGCCTGTTACATATGATTTATTTTCATATGGTAGGCCAGATATAAAATTCTCCCCAACATTCTAGTGGAAAACCTGCATTCTGATTCTGCCAAACTCACATATAGTCTAAAATATTGATAACATGGGACCCTGAGCTGAAAAAAATATGTCCAACAAGAGCATAGGAGGATAAATATAAAAAAGTATAATGTAGTTTTGGAAGGGACAATTCCTAGAACACCTAAAATCGTGAACATAAATCTAATTTGAAAGAAAATTATATGTCCTTAAATTGAACATTTTATATATTTGATAATTCCATCAAGAAAAGATTAAGGTTCAACAAAAATGAACAGATATTTGGCATTTATTTGACTGAGAGATCACAAGCAAGAGGGAGAAGCAGGCTACCCCCTGAACATGGAGCCCAATGCAGGGCTTGATCCCAGGATCCTGGGACTGTAACCTGAGCCGAAGGCAAACACTTAACTGACTGAGCCACCCAGGGGCCCCTATGACTTGTTTTTAAATGATGATTTAAATGAATCAAATAAAAGAAAAGCAACTTAGATAAAACTGACACTAAACTAGAAATTATCATAAGAGAAAACAATCAGAATTTCATGTACATGCCAATGTGCCCCAGAAACAACAAAGTAGAATACACTCTGGAATAATTTTAAGAAGAAATGTGTTGTGCACATTTTCCACCTATATTTTATTTCTTCAGTATTAATCATGTTCTTACCCTCCAGGGACTCTGTCTGGACGCCCACTACTGACACAACTGGCTCCATAACCTGTACAGTCTCCACAGACAGTACACACCATGCACTGTTCCAGCTTCCATTTATGCATGCCTGGAGGGCACATCATGGACTTCTCATCTTTTTCATCCAGTTCTTCTTCCAGGTCTTCATCCATTGCTGTTGCCATATTCTCAACTCCAAACCCTACTTGACAGATCAATTTATAACTTTTATGTAGATTACTCCCATGTCTAAAAAAACTGATAAAATTATATAACATATACTAATCCAATTAAATATACAAAGAATGCTAAAATGTAAGGGCAACAAAAATACAATTTAATATAGGAACCACAGATAAATGCTCTCATTTCAAAAAGAGGGAAGGCAGAAATATCTCTCAGGTATGACTTTCTGCCAATCATATTTTTTAACTCTTGTTGATTTTAGTCCCTCATTTCCATCTTCACTGCCAAACTGTCATTCAACAGACCATAGAGTGTCTCCCAACCATGCTCTAAGCCATGAGTCCCTCCCCTCTAGAACATCCTTCCACTACTAGCAATTGACAACAATTTAAAAGAAAAATAATGAAAACTTGTTACCAAAATTTAGAAACTTATACAAAAATGAAACCAAAAGTAAATGTAAATGATAAGTTAGTCAAAGATATGTACAACACATACAACATATCAAAATTCCGACAAATCAGTAAGAAGGCAAGAAAACCAAGAAGTTTGAAGAGATGGTATAAAATACCACTAAGTCAGGGAATGCAAATGAAAAGAAAAATGAGGGACTCAGTTATTCTACTCCTAGTTATATGCCCAAAAGAAAAGCATACAAATTTTTACCAACATTCATTAGAAATGTTCAAAGCAATGCTATAATAACCAAACTAGAAACTACCCAAATGTCCATAGTATCTGAAGATTCCAAAATTGTGGTTCACATAACTGATTACTATACGACAATGAGAATGATCTATAAATACTTTTAACGATACAAATGAAATCTTGTAAAGTTGAGTGAAAAGAAACTAGACATAGAGGTCATGTGACATAATTCCATATAGGAAGATAGATAGATAGATAGATAGATAGATAGATAGATAGATAGATACGGATATACAGTATAAAAATACATAAAACTAATTTACAGTGTTAACTAGAGAGGAAGGTAGTAACTAGAGAGGAACATAAAGGGGGCTTCCTAGGGTGCTGCTAATATACTATTTCTCAATCAACGTGCCAATTATGGGAATGTGTTCAGCTTGTGAAAATTCACTAAGATCTACACTTATGCTATGTGTATTTGGCCACATGTATGTTCTACTTCAATATGACAAAAAACTATAATGAACTACAACATCATAATTATCAAACTGATAAAAATCTGAGTATTGATACTACTCCCAGATGATGTGGAACATCAAAGATACAACCTCTTCTAAGAAAAATCTTATAAAGCTGAAATCTGTAATACCAGAAATTATACTAGAGAGAGTCTCACACATGTTTGCCAGGAAACATGGATAAAGGAGGTTTTGAAATTACTGATAAGTGCAAAATTGGAAATAACTTATCAATCAGCAAGAGAATGGATAAACAGTGCTATGTTAGTAGTATGGTTTTTTTACACAGCAGTTAACATGAATTATTTAGTCTTATATGTACTAACATGGACATATTTTAAACACAATGGTAAGACAAAAAAACCCCTAATTTGTGGAAAAATACAGATAAGCACTTATAAAAGTATCTTATTTTTATGTATAATATATAAGAATGTAACACAGTTGACATATAAAATATATAAGAAGTAAAAAAATACAGAAACATGACTGAGAGTCAAAGTCATGATTGTGGTTAGTTTCAGAGACAGAGGGAGTACAAATAATAAGCCTTGGAAGGAGAATACAGGACACTTGCACCTTATCCACAATTTTTTTTAACTGAAAAATAAGACATGCGATACACAATTTTTTCATATTATAATCTTATTTTCTATACTTTTCCTGTTTTTTAAACTTTAAAATAAAAAAATCCCTTTCTGTTCTTTATGACTCTACAATCTGTATTCATTACATGTTTTACGCTACTTAATGTGCTTCCTAATTCATTATTTAGTAGCAGAGGAAGTGTGATTTTTTATTAAGTAAAAAATCTTTTAACAATTTTATTTTGGTTATTACAAATTTACATCTAGAACATAGGTGTAAATATATGACAAATTTTTACAAATTTTAGAATAATAAGGAAATAGTTCTGTTCAGCTCAAAACTTTTATAAAATATAATCTGAATATATATTTATATTATATATAGAAAACTAAATGACTTCTCTCCTTTTTGCCTAGTAAGCACTATTCAAAACTATAGTATACTAGTTTAACAAGAAGAAAAAAATGTTTCCATTTTGGAGGAATCCATTTCTTTTCTTTCGTTTTTCCTTCTTCATAAAAATCAATGTGCTCTAATAGATTTGCTCTTTTAAAAACTAAAGTATCTTAAGTACATGTACATTTAAATAAGGTAATGAAAATAAAATAGTGAGCTCTTGATATCCAGATGAGTTTGCCATCAAGAAGGTCCCAAAAGAGCCAAAATTATTTTTGTTAATTTATAAAATATTAATCCTCAAACTCTTTTGTACTTCTTTAAAAAAAGATTTTATTTATTTGAGAAACAGAGTAACTGCGTGAGCAGGGGGAAGGGCAGGAGAGGGAGAAGGAGAGAGAATCTCAAGCAGACTCCCCACTGAGCACAGAACCTGACGTGGGGCTTGACCTCACAACTCTTGAGATCATGACCTGAGCCAAAATTAAGAGTTGGATGCTTAACTGGCTGAGCCACCCAGCCTCCCCAATCTCCCTCATATTTTAAACACAGTTCAATGCTTAATTCTAAGAATATCTACTACTTCCTATTCTCTAGCACACACAAAATTAAGAACAGAAAACCAGCAACTGGATTGAAGAATACATGATAGCAATGAGAGCAGCAGAAGTAAAAATTGATAGCAAGAATCAAGTGATGAAAACCAAAACCAAAAACCTCACAAATATGACAAAGGATAAACCCCTCTTCCTGTCAGTAGCCTGAGTGTTAGGGCAAAGCATATGGTGAGTAACGTACATCTATAATTTAGCTCTTGGTAAAGGGCCAAGTATTTTTAAGAATCATTTTTAGTTTTCAGAAACAGATTAAATTACAGATAGCATGTGCTATTAAACAGGAAGATAGTATCTCCCAGATAAGCTGCTGCCAAAACAGGTTAAAACTGTAAATGTGTGGTGTAAAAGGAACTATGAAGAGTTTGAAATGAACAGTTTGAAAAATGCACTTTTCTAGAACAATTCAGGCCACTCAAAATGCTAAATCAAAAAGGTGTTATCATACTTTATATAAAATTTTAAAAACTGGGGAGCCTGGCTGGCTCAGTTGGAAGAGCATGTGACTCTGGATCTTGGGGTTGTGACTTTGTGACCCATGTTGGGTATAGAGATTACCTAAATAAATAAACTTTAAAAGAAAAAAGAAAAACACTCAAGTTCACTTGCTCAAAAATTAAAAGTCTAAAGTGTATTTAATTGTTTCAGTGATATAAACATCAAATAAATAAATTCAGTGGTTTTCCTATTCTATAAGTATCAAATTAAAGAGCCACTTGTTCTGAAAAGAGTAAGATTTTTGTTCTAAAGAACTTATGAAAAGATGACAAAATTTAATATCCCCATGTCCAACACCTACCTTTCCCCCCTTGGTTCATGGCACCAGTGTCTCGTCCACACTGCCCTTTATTATTCACACCAAATGTCCAAACTTCTCCATTCTTCATTAAAACACAAGTATGAGCTTTGCCCATAGCTACCTGAGTTACAAAATGGCCTTTCAAATCTGTTACCAAACCTATAGGAAAGACAAATTTGGTAAGGAACAACAATAAAACTTTTCTGAGTCCGGTAAATCATCAGTATTATACAAGGACCATCTCAATTCAGAACTTTTCATTTCTGGGATAAAATAACCCACCAAAATGAGAAATAAGTGGCCAAAAGACTGGCAGAGTATCAGTAAATTAATTTTTAAGTCTGTAATGAAGTTCCAAATCTTACAACATTATCATACAGACTTGGGACAAAATTTTACTGTGGCCATTGGCTCAAGCCTGCTTCTCTTTAATGTTTGCTTTAAGTGTCAAAACTCTCAAAAATTCTCAGCAAGGTCACTAGTTCTCAAAACTTTCCTGGTTCAAGCACAAAAAAGCCTATAAACCATGCACTTTACCTGCTTTGACTTGCCTTAAAAGGGAATGAAGTGGGCATGTGATGTAATGAGCACTAGGTTATATAAGACTGATGAATTACTGAACTCTACCTCTGACACTAATGATACACTATATGTTAATTAAAATAAAAGAATAAAAAGGAATGAAAGACACAATAAAATACTTCCTGAAGCATACTGAAATCACACTATTTTCTGCAGAAACCTGTGAGATGTTCCAAAGCAGCATTTTTCAATCCTCTCTAACCTATAGTGCTTTCTTTCACAATTCAATAGCTAACTAATTTAGCCAGATCCTAAACCTCACTATTCATAAATACTTTCATTATATTTGCCATAACCAAGTGCCACCCATACAATCTTAATATTTTGACATCAATTTTAAACTGATCAAAACATTTTTAACCTTATCAAGTAGTAAAAACAGTAAAAATTAGAGATTGAGTATTTCCCATTTATACTAAAATAAAGACTTCTTAAACTAAAGTATTTGTTTTATTTAAATTATAAATAATATAATTCTTGTATCACACTTCGGGAAAACCAGTTCTCAGATATCACTTTCCTAAGGTGACCTTCTCTTACACTTAGATTACTTAGGTCTTTTTAGCTTAAAAACTCCCATTTTTAATACTAGCATACTTGAAAAGGATATGTATATTTAGCAATATTATTTGTTATTATTAACAGTACTAGCTAACATGTCTTAGGCCCTTACATGTGTTAGGCTCTGTGCTAAGCATTTCTAAGCTCTATCTCCTATAATCTTATAACAACCATATGAAGCAGGTACTGTCTTTAGCTCCCTTTTGAATTTTGAAGATGAAAAAAAAATGAAAGTAATCTCTGAAAAGTTAAGGAATTTAAGCCAGTTATTAGCCAACTAAAAAGTGGCAGTGCCGGGATCTGTGTCTATATTCATAACAATTAAACACACCTCTCTAATACATAAGCTGTAAAATGCCTAACTGACTCTCAGATCCTCAAGAAGAGAAGGACCATATCTGCCTGGTCCACCAAACTGTCAGTTCTCAATAAGTATATACTGAATAAATGCACAAGTCTTCTTCAGTGCTAGCTAACAGGATCTTAGCAAGCAATAGCTATACTGAACATTATTTTTACGCAATACATGAGCCCACTCCCAAATCTGATTGACAGCTGAGGCCAAGTGAGGATCTAAATATTATCACGTTAAGCCAATTCACATATCATGTGAATACAGTTCAACTTAATAATTGCTGGAACTGTGCAACATATATCATTTCCCCAGCAATGAGACTGATCACTTAAATTTCCAACCAGAAATTTCATTAATTCTGTTTTCCTTTTCACAAAGAAATTCACAGGCTTTACATATTTACCAAATACAAAATCCTACCAAGTGGGCTGTCACAATCGTACTCATTTCTTTTTTTTTTTTTTTTAAGATTTTATTTATTTATTTGACAGAGAGAAACATAGGTAGAGAGGGAACACAAGAAGAGGGAGTGAGAGAGGGAGAAGCAGGCTTCCCGCCGAGCAGGGAGCCTGATGCGGGGCTGGATCCCAGGTCTCTGGGATCATGACCGGAGCCGAAGGCAGTCACTTAACCAACTAAGCCACCCAGGTGCCCCCGTACTCATTTCTTAACTGCTGGAAAAAAAAAATCTAGAAACCAAATACAACAAGTTTTTGAGAGTGGAGCTTATAAATATAAAATACTTTATTTGATTAGTCCTATCCCACACATCCACTCATTACACTTTTGGTTTATCAGTCACTGATTTGCTTAACAAGTAATTCTTTGGACCCTTCCAGGTATAAGACATTGTGCTGGGAACTGGGGATATGACAGTAAATAAGACAGAGAGTCCCTCCCTAACTATCTAATGGGGGACATGGATAAATCATCAATTATAAATCAGTTATGTTATGAAAATAATTTCCTGAGGGTACTACCAAGAACATGTCACAGGAGCATCTGAATGAGTCTAGGGAAAGCTTTCCAGACAAAGTAATAGCTAAGGCAGAGCTACACTAGCCACGCTCTGTGATTAGCTCTAAATGAAACTAGTGGCACTGTTCCCAGCAGTAAGACAAGAAAGAATCACAAAATGTTGTGCTTGGAAAGAAATGTGAAAAATTTAGAGAAAGCATACTACAACTGTTAATTTTCTACACCTATCTTTCCAATATATAATGCCTAGTATTGGCCTTCTTTGCATTAAGTGAAATGTGTTTAAGTTGAACTTACTTGAACTGTCAGAGTAAATGGCATCTTTCCCAAACATGTATAGCTCTCCATCTTTAGAAATAACAGAACTACTTCCATTATTGCAGGCTGTATACACCACAATCTTTCCTTCCATCTTAATTATCTTTTTAGGTTTATAGGGTTTTGATTGCCGTCTGCTCTTAGCTTAAAAAATAATACAAAACAAATAAAATTAAGGCATCTATGTATAAAGAAAAACAATGGTTTTATAAAAAAGCCCCAAAAATATGCACTTATGATATACTTTCTTTATTTTCACAAAGGCCTGGGCTTTCCAACATGTCAATTAAAATGAGTCAACCTGCAAGCCTCCTCCAGTTAATTAATACTTAGGCTATCACTGTCAGATCCTTTTCTCTGTTGCACACTAAAATTTCCAATAAGAAACAGTAATTTTCTACCAAACTTCTAGCTTCTGGGGAGTCCAATCTCTAGACTGGCTATGTACATTATTAAAACCATTCCATTATCATATATATGATTTTTCTCTCAAACTCTACTTCATAGTTATTCATATGCTAGATCCTAGAAAGCAAAATCAGTTCCTTGTCCATTCAATACATACTTAAGCAGCTACACCCAGTCAATGAAATTGTGTAAGAAGGGGAAATATATATATATATGGAGAAAGGATAAATAAACTTAAATGTGGATGATAACTCAAGTAGCTTTTGCTCTCAAAAACTAAATGAGCAAATGAGCTGAATGAGCAAAAGATGGGAAATATCAATCTTCTGTTCCTTCAGTCAATCCCAGTTCTTGATGCCTTTCAGAGTAAAAACATTTTGCTGTGCTGGGGACAATTCTGGGACTTAAAAATACCATTATATTTTTTCATATAACAGGATCCATATACATGTATATGGTAACTACACTATCTGGCACTCTAAGAAAGAACAATGTCCTCCAAATGCTAGAAGGAAAACCTGGCAGTGCTCAAGTTTTTCAAATATGACCATATGCTTTATGAGCATTTTTTTCCAGGTAACTTTTATTTACATGTGATTTTTACATTAGATGTTGACTTCAATCCTAATCCTCATAAGATGTTATTCTACTGTGCTAAAACATATAAAGCATATGAGAAGTTACAAAAAGAGAAAAATGACAATTTGAGAAAAACTGAACAAAGTATAGGAAAAATCAGAAGCAAAATTATTTATGTTTTCACTGCTTAGGAATGATTTTATTACAGAAAAATAATAAAAAGAATAGTGACCCATAACTAACACTATTATACAGGTTACATAAGGTTTACTGCATTCTGAAATATATATTCGTTATAAAATGAAATAAATAAGTTTTTTAAAGTAACATCATGGAACAAAACAGATAAACAGCAGTGTATCCATAAAGCATCATCAGCTTTTTTCACGAAGATAAACTCTAGAACAAAATCAAGACTTACAATTCTTTAATGAATAGTACACTACCATATAATCAGTTGATTATGACCCAATGTAAATTCCTCTATTAATCTGGTGAGGTTAGTGCTATTGAAATTGATACACCTCATGTTAATACATTCCACAATATTTTTACTGAATGTCCAGTTGTCAGTCGACTTACTTGACTCTCCATCTTCTCCTTTACTAGCAGATCCTGTAAAGAATATGCTTCCATCTTCTGCAACTAAAAGGGCATGCGAGCCATCGTGTCCAACTGAAAAGTGTACAATCTTTGGAGATTTTGTAATTGGTAGCTCAACCCATTTTCCTGCTGAAGGACCACCTTGCTTGATTCCAAGACTCTGGTACTTGCCAGTATAATATATCTTGTGTGTGTGTGTGTGTATATATATATGTAGATATATATAAAGAGAGAGAGACAAACAGAGAGAGAGAGAGAGAGAGAGAGAATTATAGTGCTTTTTGGAATAGTGTACCATATTTCACATGAGGAAAAAAAACCCTTCCATATCTTACTGAAAAACAAAAATAAACTGAAACCAAACTGTTTTTATACTATTCAACTTCTGTGATATCAGGAGAGAAATATACGTATTTTCCCCAAAGATCCAGTTCTTAATAGCTTTTTCATATCTACTCAAGATATCTATAATCTCTCATTTTAAGTCTCCTGAATAGATACAAATAAATATACTTCACAAATATACTCTAATCTCACAACAGTAGGAACTTGATAAAATTCTCAATTTTTCCCAATGTAAAAAACTCTACAAATATACCCTAATTGCCTAGTAATTTTAATTTTCAAAATTCTTTTAATTACTTTACTTTAACCTCATATGCATTAGACAAAAAAGACTTCTACCTCTACAGATTGACCTCTACAATCTGTGACTTAACTATACTTGTTCCTACTTCCCCCAACTTGTAGTGTCTATATTTTTGCACATTTACAGAAATTTGCAATAAATATATTCATCAAAAAGAACTCAAAAACGTAAATTCACTCCAACTTGAAAAATTAAAGAGCTCCATAATTAAAATAAACATTTGTAAAAATGTAATATTTTATAAAGTTTATAAAGTTTTACATTCTTACAGTCATTTTCTTTTATACTATTTCAACATGAGTAAAATTTCCTATTAAAATAATTTAAAATCAAAGTTTTAAATTTGTTTAAATATGTGAACTATGTAAACTAATCAAATGATTATACTAATTGACTATCTCATACAGCACAGAATGCTCATTTTTGATCCTAAAGAATGATTTACCTTTCCACTTGCTGTTTTCATTAGTGCAAACTCCCGTCCTGCACCAAGAACTGCTGACTCCTCATCAAATCCTGTACCTGATAATACAAGACTAATAAATACTACTATATTTTTAATATGAATAATGTAAATCATAATTTTGCACTATTTTGAGTGATTATAAAGTCAACTCAATACCATTCAAGAAAAGATAACAATACTTGTTGAATCATTATGTTGCATAGCTGAACTAATATAACATTGTATCAACATACTTCAATTAAAAGAAAAAACATGGATGACAAAATATCATATGCTTGACTTAAAAAAAATTATACACTACACTCTAAGGGAAAATATATTTTCCATAAGCTTTTTAATTTGTTTCAAAATGGTGCCAAATTAATTATTAATTTTTTAAATATAAAAAAAAATGTTTAAACCCATGTTAGCAATATTCCTTGAAAGAATGAATGAATGAATAAGTTTTTATTGAGCATTATTAGGTATCAGGCATTACAGAGTGCATAGACCTTATCCTATATGATTACGTATACTGCCTGGTTTACAAATGAAGAAATACAAAGCTTGGTGAAATTAGTCCCGACATAGATTCATTTGGACTTGAACAATACCATGCAGATATTTGAAATAGGGAATATCAGATTCTTTGTTCCATGTTTTTCTACAGAAGAACATTTCGTGTAGCTACTTCATGATTTGAATACTTATAGTGCATATACAAAAAGACCCTTATGCATATTTTCAAATTGTAAAACTATGAGTAAATAATTGTATAGGACATATTTTATGACTAATTACACAAACTACTAATGAGTTTATGGGCTTTTTAAATTTTAAAACTGTAATTTCAATTCAGTCCTTTTCAATGAACAATTACAAAAACACTACATAATTAAATAAAATATGCAAAGTAAACCACTCATGATAAGTTATTAAATTTAATAAGATAACAGTCAAAAAAGTGGGTCTTGTAAAGAATCCCACAAGTTAAAAATGGCACCATTAAACCTGGAACAGCATGGCAAATCAAAATTGAAAGCCTCCCGGGAACTAAGGATCCTAATTACTACTATGACACTGCAAAAGTACATTTACTAAGACTGAGAAATACTGTGTGCTTGTCTCTATTTCTGTATCCAAATAAAAGTTATTAATCTGCTAGGCCAATTACATTTTCACAATCTAAGAGATCATTCTATGGCTATGTTGAAAATCTGTTCAAATAGCAAAGGTTTCAATGAGAGAACTATGTTTATTAATGTAGTAATATTTACATGTTTTCAAACTTTTTAGTAACTGAATAAAGACAGAACATAAAATTAATGATTCCCTAAATGCTATCTATAATTCTTTTCAGATTAAGTTTATTTTCATTTGCTCTATTCAAAATAAAAAAGGGAAAAATTATTAACCACCTCCTTAAAATGGTGTTCATATATAGCACATTGGTTAAAAGTCTTATTTCCTAGCCACTTACACATATTAATTCATAAGTTGCTTTACAATAACAGCAAAGTAACCACCAAAATACTACTGCTCAAAACACAATTTTACTTTTCAAAAGAATAAAGAATCTGAAAATTTAGATATGGGAAAAAGGCTTATTTGACTATCTTACTTATAATATGCAAGTCCTTTTCCAGGTCAAATAGTGAGATACCACAGGCATGTAAACATTTTCTGGCCAGTTTAAGTTGTAATTCTTGTTGTAGCACAGGTTCAGTGCTTGTGGCAAATATTCTGACAACAAAGCCATCCTAAAAGAAAGAAAAAATTCAGAGCAATACGTTGTATCAATTGGTCTTCCAAGGCTTTCTACCATCTAATTAAGATCAAATAATTTATGAAAAAGGGATTCTATTTATACCAACTATTCATGATTCAGAGTACTTACATCTCTTGAAGCAGCTATCTGATTAATATATTCTCCATCAGTGAATAAAATATTTTGACCTTCAGTGTGGCAATCTGTATAAAAAGAGGAAAATGTAATTATATTACAATATAAATAAACAGCTCAAAAAATGACTTTACTCCTCTGTTGTAGTCAGAATGAGAGTTCTCCACGCAATAAGGATAAACTTAAACTTAAAGGGATACTGTGCTTTTTAACAAAGAATTACAAATTAGCAGAAACTAAATAATTCAACTATTACTACTTATTACATTTTGTGCTTACACTTATAAATCATCCATAATCAAGGACCTGAAAGCCCACCTAATTTCAAAATGAATTAGTATTAGATGTAGTCCGATAATAAACATGCACCATGATGAGCAAACTACAATGTTGGTTATAATCATTTCAGTACAATCACATGCGATGTAGGCAGCACTCTACTCTCAGACATACATCACAGTCATTAGTGTCACAGAAAAATACAGATAGACCTAAAAGCTTCTGCATTTGAGGTCTATGGTATCCAATTATAGATATCCCTTGCTTTATTAAACAGAACTGGTTGTACAGTTTCTACTTAGAAGTTTAATAGTCATTCCCAGCATTTTTAGCATTTGGCATGCTATACATTTGTGTGTGTGTGTGTGTGCGTGCGCACGCGCGTGTTTTAAGGAAGTTCAATGACCAGCATGGGGCTTGAACTCAGGACTCTAACATCAACAGTCACATGCTCTACTGACCTAGCCAGCCAGGACCCCCCCAGTCATGCTATACATTTTTAAATGGTCATCTGCTTCGTAGAACACACACATCTAAGCTTATGTATTTTCTTTATCTGAAAGCACTCACATATTTTGGCTGGAATAACATGTTTTGTCAATACTATATGAAACTCTGTGGAACAGTGCATATATACTCTGATCAAAATAATAACAAGGGATACCAATATTACAGAAGGACCACTGGGACATGTGTTAGTGATTGCTACTAAATAACATGAAACTACAAGCAAAATTAACATCTAAGTATAAACTGTATTCTTTTGGAAAAACAAATGTTCAGCAAGCAAGTATAAGAGCACACACTTCCCAAAATAACTGCAGAGAACTAGGATGAATCTCTCCATTAATTACAATACAAAAAAAAATATTTCATTTCTATTTGCACCTGAATCAACAAAACATAAAATTCTGGCTTTGGAATGCACTAATGGAGCCCACCCAAATAAGCTGGATTACTCCATATCTTTGCCCAGGAGCTTCATACTAGCATACTTCCTTATTATAAATATGCAAAACACAGGCAGACCCTTACCAAACAGAGAATTCAGTGATCACAAACTGGAAATAGAAACTGGGAGACAAGGCCCACTGGTAGCCCAAGAGACTTGGTAATCAAAGAGAGGAGAAATCGAAAGAAAGAGTTCCTAGTCCACTGTACAGAATACAAAGAGGCGCAAGAAAGATGCTTCTCAAGCTCTAAGCAGTAAGATTTTAAACTAAAAAGCAAAGAAGAAAAACTCATTATAATTTCAGATAAATGCAGGGGTGAGGAGTGAAGCGGCGCAAGAAGACTGGCAAAAATTCTCATGATCGAGTCAGTCTGTCACCAGACACAGAGAGTAAATGACATAAGGGTATAATATAAAAGATATGCCAACATATAAAAGCTAAAATGACAACAGAAAAAAGCATTCTAAGATCATCAATGCTAGGTTGACAAGAACTTATTTATAAGTTAGAATCTAAGACTGGTTAGAACATGAAGCTCAAGGAATTACCAGATTATGTCAATTTTAAATATGGTATACTCATTAACATCTATGAACCTGACAATTTATTTCTGCTTCTTCTGGACGTGAAAACTACCAAGTTGCCCCTAACTAGGGGGAAAAAAATGCTATTGAAGAAACTGCAGTCCAGGTCAAAGAAATGGAAAAATGATGATAGGCTTCCTCAGGCGTGACGGCAGGTCTTCCTGCTGCGTGGTTTCAAAAAGATCTTCTCCTTATCCTTTCTTTATCCAGCATGTAATGTTTTAAGACAGCATCTTCAGGAAAATATCAAGCAACATCTGCCAGTTAGGAAGATACACGGCACAGGACTGTCCTCCCAAAATTTGGTTCATTCTTCATCTTGGATATGGTGTGTATTTATGAAACACAGAAAGCCACACTTGTACTATTAAAAGTTGCATTTCATATGTTAAATGATGTTGAGTGATTTAAACTGAACAAAAACATTAGCAAGTCATTTTTTATTACACTGGAATAAATGAAACAGCTATAGGTAGGCCGTTTTCAAATGATCTTCTCAGATACAATCTTTATTAACTGATCAGTGTTTCTCAGAAGTAAATTCTTTATATTAGTATTCATTTGTGAGGGAGGGGTAGTGTATTTAAGAAATCTTCCTCCAGGGCGTTATTCTAAAATAACATGCACAAAGAGTGACAGGGATGCTCATTACAGTGTAATTTATATGCTAAAAAATTGGAAGGAACTTTCATTCCAATACATTAATTAGTGAAATATATTTTGTAACATTAAAATGATATTGGAAAAGAGTATTTAATGGTCTGGAAATATATTCAGAATATTAAGTGAAAGGATTAGGTTAAAAAAGCATTAGGTAGCATTATGACCCCTTTTTATGATATTGTTCATTCCCACATTAGAAAAAAGGATATTTACCAATATGCTAACAGTGTTTACATATGTGAAGTGGGGTTACAATTAATTTTGTTTTGTTTGTTTTTGTTTATATGATACTTATACAATAAATGTGACTATTTTTAATGTAAGTATATAACATATATATGGGGATATATGTAATTATTTTAAAATTATCATTATCACCATCATCACCAGAGACATGGTTGGTCCAGGACTTGTAGTGATTTAAAAAGAGAGAAACAAACAAAAAAAACCCTGTAGGTATATCTGAAAAGTTATTTAAAAATTATTTTTAATGAGTTATCTGTTTTCTAAAGTAGTTTTTGTGAAACACACATGAAATATGGCATTTACCTTAACACAGTGTCATGTACACTACTTTGGATATATACATGCATAGCAATGTTTGAATAAATGTCTGATGAAGTTATAAGAATATTTTGAAAATTAACAAGCAGCTTGGGAGCAATTATCTTTCTCAATGTATCCTTCAGAAGTAGCGCTCAATCATTTTCAGATGGTCAAGTGCTTACAATACTGCTGCTTTTCATGAAATTATTGATAGATATATTAAACATTTAAGATTTTAATAAAAGCAAACTCCTTCATTATGCATTAAAAATATATGCAAATTCAAAGACCTTACAATGGATAATATATTATGCATTTGCCCAGTGTTCCACAAAATTTAAGATCCACTGCCCCAGAATTTAGACAATGATTTAAGTGATAATTACAGTGATTTAAGTGACAAACATGTATGTGCAACCTCAAAATTAAAGCAAAATGAATTGTGTCCAAAGTGCCTTACCAGAGCAATATTCAAAAGTATAAATGATGGAATTTTAAAAAGTTCCTGATCCATTTCAAATCTGTGTCTGAAAACCTTTTAACATAAAGAGGAAATCCTAAAGTGCAATGTTAAGTAAAAATAAAAATTAACAGAGGGTCCTTCATACCAAGTTATATGACAGCCAGAGTCATCCTTTTATTAGGAGCAACAAAGTATCCTCACCCCCGCTATTCAGCAGCTGAAACTCTCATGGTGGGGTGAGGGTAGGGGATCAGGTTGCAGATGGTCAGTCATTTGAAAACAAATATTAAAACACTTTATTCTATATTGCTAATGTCTCTTTTCCTCACATGCATAAACTTTATATAGACTATAAAATGTTCTGTGTATCAAGATTTTTTTCAGCCTATTTGTAAGCAAGCACTATTCCTGGCTAATCACTTTTTATATGTCCTAATGGCCTAACACAAACATCTCTTAAAATCACCTGTGAAGAAAACAAATGACTAGCTGAATAACATACCTGGTAACATTACTGTACCATCTTGTTCCAGTGTTTCAGGGCTTATTCTTATGGCTGTCATGCTGTGGTTATTGACATCTCTATACAATAAATAACCCTGTGAACAAAAAATTTGGCTCTGTTACATGTTAAAATATTTTTTCTTTAGCTACTTAGAAAAACTAGTCATACAGGTCTGTATAGTTTTATGTCAAGATTGATGTCTAAAACAGATAGAAGATTAAAAATATAAGAACATGGGTATGCTTTAATTAAGAGGAGGAACCATATACTACTGGTATCAATTTAACCTATTACATTCTCAGATATATACGCTAGATATACCACCCAGGACAGTATAGACATTTTGCTCAAATTATTTTATCACTCGCCAAGTAAATAAGAGAAATGACCACTGTTACTTTAACAAATATTTTAAGGAAAAACAGCTAAAATATTTTGGTTAATATTTAGAAATGAACAGGGTAGTGGTTTTAGATGGAATAATATCACTGAACCTATTTCCATGTCCTTATTTCTTACATAAAATACTATAGTGGCAAATAAGAATTTCATGAGATGTTTTGAACCAGGTTAAATTTTAAGAGATAATCACTGAGTAATTAATTTGACACTTAATATTTGATTTCAAAATCTCCCCAACAGTTAATATAACAGAATTATTTTTCATATAACAACAATAATTTCTTTAATGTTCAAATACTTTCAAATATCTTTATTATTTGATGATGACAGTAAGCTGTAAGCTTGGCAATATAGGTATGCAGGGATATCGTTATTCTTTATCCTTCCACTAGGGACCTTGGACTTTACCTCTCAGGAAGGGACAGTATGGAAATAAACTCTCTGGCCCTTTCCCCATACTTCATCTGCTTCTCTCCATGGAAGGTGTAGTAAGGTATCTGACTGCTGACACCCATTTGGCCATGTTAGTCAGGTGATGACATCATGGCATTAAGAAAGCAACACAGGCCTAGCTCTTTTCTCTTTACTGAAGCTTTGCATAATCCCCCATACTGAGCACATCATATAGTTTCCCAGAAGGTACTGTCTTAAAATGAGGGTCTAGTGGCAAGAAGTTCTAGTTTGGACTCAGGTCACACAGATATATTCCCAATTCATATTTGCTAATGGTAATGCGGATCTCTGATTCTTATTTGAGAGCTACTTAAACAAGAATTCCAACGGAAGACATTTTTATGCTGAATTTATAGCTAAATAACAGAGGATCAAAAAGTTAACTGAGTAGTCCAAAGTCACACAGCTAGTAAGGATCAGGACTAGGACTAAAAGTAAACCTCTTATGAATTCTAAGCCAATGTTCTTTATATTACACTGTATTGCTGTTATTAGCCATATTATTAAAGATTCACCATATCTGTTTAAACAGAAGTGACACTATTTACTGATCAAACAAGTACAAGCCACATGTTCTAAAACACAGGAAAGAAAAGTTTGGTTTATTGTAGATATTCTCTTACCTGAGCATACCCTAACCAAGACTTTTTTTCTTTTCTGTTTCTAATGCGAGATGTAGAATTGTATATATGGCCCTGCAAAGTAACAAAAAAGTTAGCCCATCAACAGTCTCATAATTAATAATCAATGAAAAACACCACAAATGCATGACCTTTAATACTTATGTTTCTATCATGATTACCAAAGAAATATTACATCAAAATTAAATAGTACTCTAAAAAAATGAAGCTAAAAACAAAACACTATTCAGAATGGACATAACTTCTGCTATAATTAAGAACTGTAAGGAATCACATTACCCTAACTGTTCCACTGTATCCAGAGCCTATTTTGTATAATCCATCCTTGCATAACAGATAAAGAAAAAATCCATCATTCTGAAGTAGACATTGATCATCTTCATCAACGGATATTTCTTTTAGTGGCCACTTGTGCATTAAAGCTGCTTTCTTAATGCCATTGCTAAACCAGTCCTGAATTTGAATTTTTCCCACCAACACTGCCTGTACACTTCTCTGTAGGGAATTTAGTATCGTTGGCACCTATTTAAAAAACAAAAAACAAATAAATAGATATTTTTAAGTGTCACAAACACAAAACAGACAAAATAAAGATATTTCAGTGATACATCATCACTTATGAGAAAATAAATTATTCAGAATGACCATGGTTTGGCACATCAGTAAAAACTACTAACTAGAAGTTTATCTATAAGAAGCAAATCTCACATAGCCCAAGATAAAATATCAAATTCAAAAAATAGTAACTTTCATTTTTGGCTAAAAACACTGAAATATACATCTTTCTCCAAAACACCCAGTACTGCCTATGACTTCAAGTTTTATGGATGGAAACATACTAGATTAGTAAAAAGTATGAACACTGGATATAAATAAAATTATGTTGGATTAGAATACACACAACAAGCCAAAATATATTCTCTAGGATATGCACAATTATTAATATACTTCCTGATAATAAAGCACAAATTTAAGCAGAAGAGAACAATATGGTATGGCTTCTACAGATGAAACAAAATGTTTCTCTTCCACTTTCCTTCCCCATTATGACTATGGCCCATTAACATCAGCAATATTCCATGATATGAAAACTCATTTGTGTTAACAGTGTATTCATTCAGCCTTCATTTATCATTGAATATCAATATTTATCAAAGACCTGCTAAATACCTGGCACTATAACTGAGACGTCAACAGTCACCAGCATGGGACCAGCATTTTATCAGCAAAAGAAACTGTGTTCCTCATCTGTTTCTCTTACCACATCCAATAACACAGCCAGACCCCAGGGCACCACTCAGTCAGTTCTACAGCTGTATTATCCAATATGGCAGCCATGAGCCACACGTAACTACGAAGCTCTTGAAAGGTGATTAGTGCTCTAAATACAAAATACGCACTGGATTTTGAAGACTCAGTATAAAAACAAGAATGCAGAATCTTGATAATAATACTACACTGATTACATGTTGAAATTATTTTTTTGGATATGCTGAGTGAAGTACATCATTAAAATAACATATTTAACCACATATGTTTCATTTTACCTTTTTAATGTAGCTAATAAAAATTTTTAATTACACATGTAGACTGCATTTTATTTCTATTGGGCAGCACTTTGTAGAGGGAAGAGCTTCCACAGGGATAAGTGACCCACTATTCACACATACATTAAAGTTCTAAGGCCTCTGACTCACCAAAAATAATTTATGTAAAGATAATATAAATATATATAATAGGATTATATATTATATATATATAATAGAATAACATATACACAGTTAATACTATAAATTCTCTTCCTAGAAGCAGTTATATTAAACTTACAGCTGTTTTATCTAGAATCACTATCCACATTCCTGTATAACATGCCAAAGCTTCCACTGTTCATTTTTTTTGTTTCAGATATTTTCTCTGTTGGTGTCTATTATGAACGATGATCCCTTTCCTCCCATCTCAAATCCTCAAAATTGAGCTGTATGATAATTTCTGGTTACACTAGTAACCAGAGGTCATTTATTATAACTGTGTGATCACGGTTCATGAACCAAACTCTATATAACATATTACATTTCCCTCTTGTGTACTTTTTTTTTTTAGTCAACAATTGCCCTATTTTTACATTTGCTGTTTCCTCTATACCTACCCCTAAGTGTTCCTTTCCCACACTCCTATCAATAAAGTCACAAACATATCATTTCTACTTTTACTGCTTGGAAACACCTCACATGAAACCCTGCTCTGACCTAGATTAAGGAAGAGACAGGCATTGAAATTAAAATTATTCCATTTTCACAGAACTAGAACAATTCTAAAATTTGTATGGAACCCCAAAAGACCCCCAATAGTCAAAGCAATCTTGAAAAAGAAAAGCAGAGCTGGAGGCATCCCGATCCAGACTTCAAGCTATATTACAAAGCTGTAGTCATGAAAACAGCATGGTACTGGCAAAAAACAGACACACTGATCAATGGAACAGAACGGAAAACCCAGAAATGAACCCACAACTATATGGCCAACTAATCTTTGACGAAACAAAAAAGAATATCCAATGGAGAAAAGACATTCTCTTCAACAAATGGTATTGGGAAAATTGGACAGCCACATGCAGGAGAATGAAACTGGAGCACTTTCTTACACCATACACAAAAATTAATTCAAAGTGAAGGAAAGACCTAAATGTGAGACAGAAACCATCAAAATCCTAGAGAACAGAGGCAACAACCTCTTTGACATCAGCCATAGCAACTTCTTACTAGGCACATCTCTGGAGGCATGAGAAACAAAAGCAAAAATGAACTACTAGGACCCATCAAGATAAAAGGCTTCTGCACAGGGAAGGAAACAATCAACAAAACTAAAAGGCAATCATCAGAATGGGAGAAGGTATCTGCAAATGACATATGTGATAAAGGGTTAGTATCCAAAATCTATAAAGAACTTACCAAACTCAACACCCAAAAGACAAATAATCTGGTTGTACACTTAGTTTTAAGAGTCAGCTACTAAAAAAATGGTAGGAAGCTTGGTATGAATAGACAGGACTGGACAGATCACCTGATTTGAGTTCACCTCAAAATGATCACATTAAGATTGAGAGTTTTACTGGAGGACCCCCTTCCAAATGTCTACATTTGTGGGTCTTTTCTCTTTCTCCCAAGAAGAATCTGCCAGGCTTTTTCCTAGAAGCTTTAATTAGTCTTTTGGTCACCGTTCTGGAAATTCAGTGAAGACAATGACATTTCATCATCAATACAAAGACTTTCATTACATCTCCATTTTCAGCCTAGCTCCTAATTACACTCTAAGTTGTGGCTTGTTTCCCCTGGCCTCTCTGGCTCAGTTTCTTTAGACAGGGAACTTATCTCCCTGGGGTATGAGAGAAGGACAGTTGCTTGGCTAGGAAGGGCAAAAGAACAGCTCTGGGGTTTTCTACTTTCCATTATGCAGCTTTCCAATAAATTTTTTAGCTCTTGCTCTCAACACTACTTTCCAGGTACCTACTACTTCCACTTCTAAATCCTATCTGGAGTTTTAGGTGAAAATCAACTTACTTTCTATGGGCATTAGCCTCCTAAGGAATTTAAATTTAAGCTTTCCTCAATTTCTATTTTTCAAAAATGTCCCATTCTTAAAAGTTTATACTTTTAAAAAAATTCCTTTATTATAACCTTAGTGGAGACTAGGGAGGGGCAGAAATTAACATGTTTCTTCAACATAACTCTATTTCATGCTTTCTAAAAGAGCACTTAAGTTCTAAGATAACCCAGTACTACAATCAGAAGTCTCTGTGCTGCATTCTGAACAATTTCTTCTTCTTTTATATCAAATGGTTAACTCATCCTTTAAATTTCAGATTGTAATTATTTGTTTTTTTTTTATTTCTAGGAGTTCAATTTGATTTTCTGATCCTTCTGATTTGTTTTTATATTCTTATTCCTTAATCATACTTGTGATCTTTCTTTTATTAATTTAACCATATTAAATATATGTTTTATATTCTATTTCAAGTAATTTCTATATATATAGACTCGGCAAGACTGATTCTGCTAAATTTGTTTCCACTAATGCTAAATGATGGTGCCTTTTTTCTATGTGTTTTTTTGTTTGTGAGCTCAGATGTATTTCATCTGTGGGAAGTCTTTGAAGCTTGGAGATCATGCCTCCAAAAAGGATTTTAGTCTCCTTCAATAAAGCACCTCATGGTACTTTCATCCCTGCCCTACTTTAAACTCTCAGCTTAAGCTTTTTAGAACAAGATAAGTAATATGCATTTGAATCCAAAAGAATTTGAGATGTTAGGGTTATACATTCTGGGGGAAGACTTCTCTCTCTCTACCCAAAGCCTGGCCAAGACAGTTCTGTGAAATGAAGTGGTTGATGGAATGAGGCCAAATCACGAGGAACATTGTAAGTCATATTAAGATAAGAGGCTTTAATGTATGGTATTTGGGCTGGAGACAGGGATGCAGGGATGGGGCAGATCCATAGAGCACCTCAGCTTTTGATTCAGGAGATTTAGTATTGTGCAGAGACTAGTGCATATTAAGCATAATATTACAGTCAGACGCATATGCATGCAAGTCCTGTCTCTGTTAGATGAAAGCTCTCAATAGTATAACTATCCTAAATTTCTTTCAGCCTTCATATTCCACTCTTACTCTTACCTCCCTGCCTTAGCACATGGATACTAAGAACATGCTCCCTCCACATCCCCAACACTAACACCTTCTCTCTGGACTGGCCAGTTCAACTCATCATTTAGACTTCACCTCTTATCCTTTGAGATGAGTCTACACACAAAAATAAATCACACAATGCCTAATAAGCTCATGTGTTTATGATCACTATATTTTAAAAATTTGGCATATGTAAATGTGTTATTTCATTAAAATTTAAGATTTGTGTATTTTAAGCATGTATTTAAATTAAAATTTTGCCAAACCTCAAAGCACAGCTGCAGAAGAGTTTTGAACACCACTGCATTAGAGGAACTTCAAAATAACTGTGGATCATAAAAAGGGAAAAGATTTCTGGTAGGCAGAAAGAGGGAAAAGAATAAGAATAGAAATCTAGAGTAAGGGGATTGCTCATGTTTGACAAGGAGAGTTCAATATTGCTGAATTAAGTCCAAGAAAATGACCCACATACCCCTTCTGCTATCTGTGGCTGCTAATAACAGGATTGAAGCAGCCCTTCCATCTGTTCTGGGGGTTGTCCAAGGAGCCAGTGAAGAGCACATAACAGAGACTTAAAACTGTAACTTCTTGCTCAATTTCCAGAAGAATCCAAAGAAATTAAATCAAGTTTGCTTTAAGGAGAATTATATTTCCCATTATTAACAACAATAACAAGAGCTTAATCCACAGTCAGATATTAAAAACTTAAAATGTTCTATGTAAAGCTGAAGCAGCTCAGAAACAAATCAACTCATTAAGCAACTACATTTGAGGGGTGCCTGGGTGGCTGAGTCAGTTAAGCAGCTGCCTTTGGCTAAGGTTATAATCCCTGGCTCCTGGGACTGAGCCCCACACTGGGCTCCCTGCTCTGGAGAGAGCCTGTTTCTCCCTCTCCTTCCCCTCCCCCTCTCTGCCATTGTGTCTACTTGTGCTCTATCAAATAAAATAAATATCTTAAAAAAAAACCAAACAAACGACATTTGATCCTTGAACAATGCAGGGGTTAGTTAAAATACTTAAAAATTCTGGGTAAGAGAGAAGTGGGGGAGGGCAGAGAATAAGACAATGTAAAAGAAGAGGTGGCTGGGGTGCTGACACAAAGACCAGTTTAAAGATTTCAGAGTTTTTGCCAAATTTTATTTTATTACCTTAAGAGCAGGGGACTCCTACTGACAATTAAGGTGAAATTCCTCCTTGGCATCTTATAACCTTATAAGCAGCTGTAAGTGAAATTACCTGTATTGTTTGGCAAGCGTGGCTGCCATTGTTGGTGAGGATAGCAGAAATGGCCTGAAGTGTCCTTCCTGTTTCTCCCCAAGAAGCCACCAGACTAAAGAGGCAAGCACAGGAAAGTGCTGTCAGAGACTGGCCTGTGCTGTCATTCATCCCCGTACTTCGAACAGTGATTTCCAAAAGGAGCTGGAAGAGAGACTCTGCGGATAAAATAAAACTCAATTACATTCATTTGACATACACAACACTTCATGCCTGTTTGTTTACTTATACCTTGCTTCATTATAAAAAAAAAATATTTAAAGCACCTAGAACACTCACTTTGCATTAGTTCCTTTCTAGTTATCCTTTTCCACCAAAGTTAGAATATTTATATAAAAAGGACCTTAGAGAACATTTAGTTCAACCCTTTATTTTTGTAAATAAAAAAATGGAATCTATTCCAGGTTGTTTAAAAGAAACTTGTCTTGAGGCTTTCACACATGCAAGAAATATCCTCTCAAGTAACAGACTACTCACTACACTATTTTACCTTTTAGAGTGGGAAAAATACAACCTTCTTAAAGTGTTAGTAAGTATCCAGAAAATTATGTATTTGCAAAACAACAGAATAAAACACAAACTATAATTTGTTTTAATGTAAAGTTGCTTTATTGCTAACATAATAGCAGTTCATATTTGTATTTATAAAGAATATGTAATTCATTTTATACCCTTGAAAAACCTCTTAGTCAATAAGAAAGACACCCTTCCACTTTAACAGACAATGAGATTGAGACAGGAAGGTAAAGAGATTTTCCCTAAATGATAAAGCCATTTAGTAGCAAAGATGGTATGTTCTATGGCCACAAGAAGTTTCCACACAAAATTCCCTGAACAACTCTGCCCAAGACTGAATCAACAGACTTCCAGGTATTTCTTCTGCAAAAGGGAAGGTGAATTTGAAAATCCTTATAGAGTGAGCACTTACGACAGAAAAAGAAAGAAAACAGTCAGGAAAAGACTGCAAAATTGAGGAAGATGAAGAAAGGGAGAGGGAAAAAGAGAGCAAGAGAAAGAATTTGTATACTGCAACTCTCTGAAAACTAAAAGGCCACGTGTGGTTTATTCATTAACTCACAGAAAGCTAGCTTTCCTCTGTTTCTCCCTCATCTCCTGTGTCTCTCATCCCAGGTAAGCCCATCACTTTTGCTTCCTAATGCCTTCACTCGCTCCATCTCACGACCATCCTCCTAATCTATGCTATCACCACCTCGGAATCGGACTACAACAAAGTGTTCCTAAATTAGTTCCTACCTTCACTTTGCCCCTTTATAGCCAAAGAGAATTTTTAAACCAAAAATCTGTTTAAAATCTGTTCACTCCCTTGTTAGTTTGTTCCTGCTCCTCTTCCTTCTTTCAGAAATATAGTTAACTTCTTCTTTCTCATTTTTTCAAATCTCCAATGTCACATCTTCAAGGAAGCGTGTTCCAGACTCCCAGAACTCCCTCTCTATATCCCCCATACTGTTTACCCACATCTGCAATCGCACATGCCCAACTGTCTGATGTTAAGTCCCATAATAACAGCAAAAGTGTCTGCACTGATCACCCCTGAAGTATACGGTCTTTGCACAGAACATTAAGAACATACAGTCCAACTTTAAAATGCAGAAAAACAGATGTAAGAATAATTTTTTTTAACTAGACAATTTCTAAATCAAAATCCATTTGCTAAGAGAAGAAGCTTGGTGTATAATAATCAATCAAGATACCCTGACAGTCAGAGTGACACATATATACCTATATTTTCATGAATAATATGAAAAAAAAACATAGTGTATTAATGTGATCATGCTATTAGATCAAAGGAAAAAAACCGAGACAGATTTCAAAAGAAATTTAATTTTAAAAAGCCAAATTACATCTTTGAGCTAATTAAACAAAATAAGATATATAAAGTGATGGTGAATCCCTCAATAGAAAAATAAGTCAAAGCGGTTAAGAGACCAGAAGTAAACACTGAAAGGATAAAAGAGAGACCAAAGAAGTACAGCAGCATTTGACACTGTTAATAAGAAACAAAACAAAACAAAACAAAACAGACAAATTTCTCAGGTGAAAGCTTTGACAGAATATGATTAAGCTAAAGCACACATTATAATTTCAAATACAGTATTATGAACAAGATCTATTTTGAAAATAATAAAGGAACAGGAGTATTTATATATAGACCAGATACAAAACAAGATGTTTAACAACTGAAAAAATATTAACAGTATGCCTGAAGATCTAGGAAATAGGAATGATGAGCATGTTATTCAAAGTTAATAAATAGGATATACAGATTTTAGTGGATATTAAATATTTTAATTACTTGTTAAAAAGCAAACCAGACCTAAGAACAGCAAAAAATTCTTTAAAAAAACTCAGTTAAATAAAGCTTTAGTAAGATGCTGTGATGCCAAGTAACGCATCACAATAGTAATATGATCACTGTTGTTACCATAACAATAATCAACAAGGTGCGTGCTTCTTACCTTATGACAGCTTTTATTTAGTAGTAGTATTTAATAACACTGGGTGGGGGAGGGTATTGTTTTTTTAAAATCTTCAGCTGTCTTCCTGGCAAGCACTCCCCTCCCCCATTAAGCCCCCCCCTCCAAAAATATCAAACATAAAAACTAATCACCATGTGATTCCCTCCCCTCCAAAAAAAACCACCACCAAAACAAAACCAGTATGACATGTAAATTAGGTTCTCATATGTGGGTCTAATAAACACCAAATAACCAAGTAGAAAGGAAAGTCAAACTCTAGTCTAGACCAGCAGTGTGGTCCCCAGATAAGCTGCACTGGCACAGCATCCAGAAATGTACTCTAAATGCAAATTCTTGGGCCCCATGCTGAATCTACTGAATCATAAACTTCACAGATAGGACTTACATGACTCTGATATGAACTAATGCTTGAGATTTAGAAAAATCTAGACTTTCAAGGCCCTGGTTAGCATCAGATAAAAGCAATAGCCAATTTCAAATTTATGCCCCCATCTCTATTTCTATTCTTCAAGAGTTCCTAACTTGCTTACTGGATTATGTGTTGAACTTATATCAGTAACATGAAAGGCATGCATTCATAAAATCCAAATACACTTTACAAAAAGCAAACATATTTACTTATTGGAAGTTGCTAATTCAAAAGCATTATCTATAACAAAATGGATTTTTATTTACAATGAATACAAAAGAAATGCCCTCTGTTGGGAAATTAGATGTGCTGTTTTTGGTAGCATTTGTTTCCTCTCTTCCCACTTTTTTAACTACCCAGAATAACACATAACATTAGAGAAAGTCAGTGTTCACTATTCTGGCAAAAGGTTTAACAAGAATGATTTAAGTTTATAGAAACTATAAGGTTTGGGATTATTTCTGGGTTCCAAGGATTTATGTTTTGCTTTTTCCCCATCATCGCAATAATCAACAAATGTCTGTGCATGCACTGTAAGTCTTAAACTCTAACTCTAGTAAAACACAGCAAAATACCCTGCAGTTTTAATACTATAATTTAAAAAACAAAACAAAACAAAACCAAACTGCATTACAGGCTGCTGTATATACTTCATGAGAGAAGCTACTTAGATTTAAAGACTTCATATAATTCCCCTGAACTCTTACCTAGGACCTCAGGTGGCTCTGACTGGAGGCCTTCTGGCTGCTGACCCTGTAGTACATTAAGCAGGGCCTGGAGACTCCTGAGGCACAGGGATGGATGAGAAAATCGCGTCTCCTTGATCAATTCAAAAACTTCACAAAGTCCAACCTCAATGATCTGTTTAAGATGAAAAAAAATTATATATATATATGTGTGTATATATATATATATATACACACACACACCCATGCACACATATATATGTATCTTATAACAGGAAAGCTAATAACACTTTCCAGGCAGTTGAACCAGTACAGCTTATTTCCACAGCAAATAATTAATGCTGCCATATTTAAATGGCAAATACAAAAAGAAACACATTAAAAAAAAAGACGCACAACCACCCAAGATGTTTAATGTCAAGATATAGAAAACCATCTAGTTACATGGAAGGTTAAAAATTATGGCACTGTTTTAAAAGGAGTTATAGCAAAAGGAAGTCATAAGGAAATCTCATGAAAATTGTAAGAGTGCACTAGATAATAGGTTACATTCACCCAGAAAAAATAAACTCTATTAATTTAAAAGCTCATTTGGCCATACTCAAGTACAAATCAGCATTTTTTTTCATTAAAAGTCATGTCACTTGTTACTTATGACCAGAAAAAAAGTCAACATAACTTATATAATGAAGAGATTTAAAAAGCAGTTTTTCATCTTAGCCCTTCCTATAATGGTACAATCACATTATTATTTATTGATGGTGTTCCCTCTTCTTGTAGGGTTTATCACAGAAAGAATTAAAAACTGTCTATTTAAAAGTTCACTACTATTTTTACTTTAATTATCTTAGCATTCCTCATCAGGGCCAAGGAAAACCTGACTCAGTTATCTAGAAAGACAGAGAACTCTGCAGCTAAAGATTGAGAGAAATGTGATGACCTAGTATTGGGAGATAACTTCAGAGGACTGACAGAACAACAGACAATGAAATCCCTCAGTGACAATATTTTGAGAAAGAGATGTATAAGATCTTTTCAGAAGGTGTTAAATTATTTGGAGAACCAATACTTTCAATGATAAACTATAAATACCCATGGGGCACCTGGGTGGCTCAGTTGGTTGGGTCACTGCCTTTGGCGCAGGTCAGGATCCCAGAGTCCCAGGATCGAGTCCCCCATCGGGCTCCCAGTTCCACAGGGAGTCTGCGTCTCCCTCAGACCTTCCCTCTCATGCTCTCTCTCTCTCAAATAAAAAAAAATTAAAACAAAAAACATAACTACCAACACAGTCTTCCACTTCTCTTCAGAAAATAGTCTTTTGTAAATTTACTGAATTTTTCCTTTATAGTTGTTTTCAAATAACTAAATCCTGAAGGTTCTCTATTATACTTGAGGTAACACAAACCCAAGTAACGATCTGATATAACCAGTCCAATGTCACTATTTGGAAAAATAAGATAAAAATATGCTTGACCAAAGAAAAATGACACGAGTCTTTCAAGGTTTTATTTTGCTCTCCTCAGGTCCTATTATTTCCAAAAGTGACTTTATTATTTCACTAAAAAGTATGAACATAAAAGTTTAATTACATTTACATGTATTAATAATTCTTTGCCATTAGAAACTGTATCTTGTTCTATTAAAAAGTCCTAGAGTGAGAGGAGTAGGGGATGGGCAAAATAGATGAAGGGGATTAGTAGGTACAAACTTCCAGTTAAAACATAAGTAAGTCCTGGAGATGAAAAGTACAATATAGAAAATATAGTCAGTAATACTGTAATAATGTGTGGTGACAGTTGATGAGAACACTTACCATGGTGAGCATTTTGAAATGTACAGAATTGTCTGTATGCTCTATACCTGAAAGCAGTATAACAATCTATGTCAACTGTAAGTTAAAAATTGTTTTTAAAGTCCTAGAATCCATTCTAATACTTCCAGAATACATTTGGAAAAAATGAAGAGGAAACCAAAAGTAAACTTGTATACTAACACAGAGAAAAGTGTATTGACTTTCAGAATATTTTATATAAAGCAAATATTTGGTAGCGATGACATTTACAAATAATAAAGAATAAAAATCTAGAAGTCAACGAAAAAAAGGGTGGAAGAAGAGCAGCAGTAGAGGCAGTAGAGGAGAAGGAGGGCAAAAAGAGGATGAAGAATTCTGCCTTTCAAAAGGTCTGAGTGTGAAATGTCTAAGTTCCTATCCTCTGACACACAAATTTATCAATGAGTACCACCATCTTCTTCCCTTCTCTTCATACCCAAAAGAAGTGTTCTTACAACTTTTCAAAGCTAACAACTTTTAAGCAATATTCTTGATCCCACTCCCATCCTGTCTCTAATAGAATTTCATTTCACCTTCTTCCCCCACACCGTAATAGCTCCCAAATCTCTATTTTTAGCTGGGACTTTCCTTTGGAACTTCAGCCCTATCTATTGTACATGGGACACCTCATGCAATATGGCCAGAACTAAACATCATCATCATTCCAGCAAAGCAGTGTATCACTCTGATGCAATTTTATTTATATAAAGCTTGCTGTAACTCAAAAAAGAATTTAGAAGTAAATAAAATTAAGAAGTAAACAAATCTATCTAAGTCTATATCTTTTAACAAAATATGTGGCATGACTAGCATCAAATGAAACTGAACAAAGTATGAATCCTAAAAATAACTATTAAAAATTATGTAGTTACAAAGCTTGGAACACTTTGGAGGATCTGGAAATCAGACAGTGAAAGATGGTTTGAGCTGGGTAAAAACTGTGTTTTGTCTTTTGTTCTTTTTTCATGACTTTAGTTATTTGAGAAAAAGAGAGAGCATGAGTGGAAGGGAGAGGGAGAGGCAGACACAGAGAGTGAAGCAGGTTCCCAGCAGAGCATGGAGCCCAATGTGGGGGCTCAACTCCAGAGTCCTGGAATCATGACCTGAGCTAAAGGCAGACGCTTAACCAACTGAGCCACCCAGGCATTTCTAAAATCTGTGTTTTAGGTAAAAAACTTAATACAGAGCATTTAAGTGGGAGTAAGAAAGTTCTTTTTAAAATATCAATGATTGCTGACCCACAAAAAACAAAAGGCAAAGAAATGTGACAAAGTCCATATAATAATCAAATTCAACTTAACTTTTAAAATTCAAGGAGAAAATAAAATTGCATCGAAGTGATACTTCAACAACATAAAAACTATCTTACTTATGCAAGAGATAAAGACTAGGAGAGGAAAAAAACCTCAGTGTAAAGAAGAAAAGCGACAGCCACACATGCAGGAGGAATAAGAGAGAAACAACTGCAAAGAAAAGGAACTGGTGGAAAAGAGTAGCATCTGGAGCAGATATGGTCAAAAGGAAAAGAAAAATACTAACATTTCTCACCTGCCCTCAAATTCCCACCACCTCAAGCCCCAAAGGCCTCATCTCTTCTTCTGTGTCAGTCCTTCACATCATGCAAATGGCTGCCAAACTCATCACTTGGGAGTTTCAGTTCCCACCCACGCCCAAACCCCATAGCATCCTTTTGAATTCCTCTGCATAAAAACATTTCAGCACTTCTTCCCCCTCACTTGTCACATGATCTCAGATTGTCCAGAAGTTTGATGTCGTCAATCATAAGGTATTTAATAGACTGAAGAGTTCCTTGAAAAGGAACTCAAATTCATTTGTAACTACACTTTTTGTTTGCACCTAACCTGATGCTTTTTTTTTAAGATTTTATTTATTTATTTGACAGAGGGAAACACAACTAGAGAGGGAACACAAGCAGGGGGAGTGAGAGAAGAAGCAGGGAGCCTGATGAGGACCTCGATCCCTGGACTCTGGGATCATGACCCGAGCCGAAGGCAGATGCCCAATAACTGAGCCATCCAGGTCCCCATAACCTGATACTTCTAACTACTTATAACTTTGACATTTATTAACTCACTGAATCTTCACTACAACCTTGTGAGGTAGATGTTATCTCCATTTCCTAGATGACAAAATTGAGGCAGAGACAGGTCAAGTAACTTTCTCAGCACCACAGAGGTAGTATTTTTAATGGTGAGTGTTTGAGCCTGAACACTTTGACTGTCCATGTTCTTAATCACTGTACTCTATTTCCTGACTTGTCAGTACTTGATGGAAAACTCTCTATCTAGAGGAACTTACATGGAAAAGATGAGCTTCCTTGTTTAAGTAGACGAAAGGAACTAGTAGAGACGGTACACTTAAGGACACTGAACAGAAATGAACTAAAGGAACAAGAGTCCCAAGAGAAGATATTTGAAGATGGTTGACCAAAAGGCAGAGGAAGTTCACAAAACCACTCTTATTCTATGAAACAGGAAGCAAGTCATCGGCTAAGCATAAGGTGAGAAGAACCGGACAGTAATGATTAAGGACAGTGGTACATTTGGAAATAGGCACTATGAAATGTGCCAAAAAAAAAAAAAAAAAAAAAAAAAAAAATCAGATCAGGAACATACTTTGTATCTTGGCTGCAATTTTCAAGTACCAAAATATGTGCTTGATAGCTCCTCTGGGTATGTATAAAAAAAGTTTTCAAGGGGGGCGCCTGGGTGGCTCAGTTGGTTAAGCGACTGCCTTCGGCTCAGGTCGTGATCCCGGAGACCCGGGATCGAGCCCCACATCGGGCTCCCTGCTCAGCGGGAAGCCTGCTTCTCCCTCTCTCACTCCCCCTGCTTGTGTTCCCTTTCTAGCTGTGTTTCTCTCTGTCAAAATAAATAAAAAATCTTTAAAAAAAAAAAAAAAAAAAAGTTTTCAAGGCATAGGTTTAAGGTATCAGTTTAGTAAAAAGGCAATAGACCTGAATCACTTATGATAGGAAATCATTTTAAAATGTCTATATTTAGAAAAAAGCAATATGCATAAATCATTTATGATAAAGGTACCCTTTTAAAAATATATCTATGTCTTTTGCTAAAAATACAAATTATACCTACACTATGGAAAAAATACTATATATAAAATAACATTACAGTCTTAAAATATACTAATATTTAAATAGAAGGAAGTACTTTAAGAATAGCCTGTTCTGGGGCGCCTGGGTGGCTCAGTTGTTTAAGCGACTGCCTTCCGCTCAGGTCATGATCCTGGAGACCCGGGATCGAGTCCCACATCAGGCTCCCTGCTCCGCAGGAAGCCTGCTTCTCCCTCTCTCACTCCCCCTGCTTGTGTTCCCTCTCTGGCTGTGTTTCTCTCTGTCAAATAAATAAAATCTTTAAAAAAAAAAAAAAAAAAAGAATAGCCTGTTCTACTATCATACATGTTTTTATAACACCAATTAGCTGGTAAATAGGGAATGATATCAGAACAATGTAGAAGTCTTATGCCTCATATGTAATTTTTTTCCTAGGCAAGGAGAGCCAAAATAGCAAGAGCACAATTATACCTTAGGCAGAAAAGAGAAAAGCTCTCAGCTCAGCAGCTGCACGGCCATGAGCCCTTCTAGTTCTACCTCAAAAAAAATAAAAATGCATACCTGTACCCTAGATTCCCTCCCCAGAAGGGAGCACCCCCAGCTTTCTATAGCTCTTGGCTTGTGGAAGTGCAGTTCTGCTTATGCCTACCTTAACAGCAGCTCACAGGCTCATAGTTCCACTCGTATCTGCAATAGCTTAAGGTTTATAAGCCATCACTTCACTTTACTGCTTTTGTATATTTTTAAAATCCCCTGATCTTTCTCCCTGGGCTTTCCAAGTACTCACCACTGAGTTATCAATTATTGACTTTGTTAACACTCCAGTTATAAAGTTGCATACTTTTCCTGGTCTGCCCCAAACCTGTTTTTACCCATAAGCCCTGTTAATTTTTAGTGCACAACTTTATAAAAAGGTATTTTAGCAATGCAAATATTTGTACTATAGCGGAAATACCTGCAGATTATCCATCCAAGTGGAACTTAGTGACTTACCTTTGGAAGCTTGATAGGGGGCTCTTTGGATTCCTCCTCTTCATCACTATCTGATTCTCCACTCTGCACAGAGTTCTTGGATGCAGCTGCCAATGAGGTTTCCTTTTTCTGCCATTCCAGAACGCAATGGCGTACATTGCAATAAATATTGAATGCAGAAGGATTGCTATGTAGTTTGATATCTGGTATGATTACTGTATTCTCCAAGTTTTCAGACTGAAATATAAGATAGAATATTTCAATTTCATATTATTTTCCATAATCATCAATTCTCATTTTATATAAAAAACTAAAGATTAAATATGCTAGATGACTTGCAGAAATCAAATATGTGACATAGCTAAAATAATCTAAGTCTACCGACTTAACTTATAGTACATACTCTTTATCTACACTTCACTACTCTCGAAGTAACACAGCAATAACCAAACTGACAAGGGATGGAGAGTGGCAAAGAATCTAACAGGAATGTTCTTTTATTCCATGACAGGAATAGAGCCAACAAAGCTTAACTGTTGTAGTATCACAGGACATTAATTCACTGCTTTTCTAAGGGACATGAGATGCATTACAGAGTCTCAATGACCTATTACAAATATTAAATTACATTTTGACTTCTTTAAAAAGTGGATTTAGGGACTTAAACAGAAATGAGAACTAAAAAAAAAAATAAAATCCTTAATTTTGGTCAATTTTTAAAATTTCATTCTAATTTAAATAATGGCAATGTTAGGAAATTAGATTTCTGCAGATTATGGACATATGCTTTCCTGAAGCTTTCTCTTCCCATCAATCTTTTTTTTTTTTTTTTTTTTAAAGATTTTATTTACTTGACAGAGAGAAACACAGCCAGAGAGGGAACACAAGCAGGGGGAGTGAGAGAGGGAGAAGCAGGCTTCCCGCCGAGCAGGGAGCCCAATGTGAGGACTCGATCCCGGGTCTCCGGGATCATGACCTGAGCCGAAGGCAGTTGCTTAACCAACTGAGCCACCCAGGCGTCCCCCCATCAATCTTAATGAATACCAAAAACCACGTGTTTGGGAATTTAATTGTTAAAACTAAAGAGTCAATTTCTGTTTTGGCCTAACATTTTATTCATCAGACCACAATCACACTTTTGAGATCAATATTTACATTCCAATTATACAGAACTGGTTTAAGATAGTCTATTAATGCAAATTCCAAAAATTAGAGTATGTGCAGGAAGTACGCCTCAAGTACCAAAAATACTGGTCTCAAAATTCTATACTTCTTACATAAATAACTGGGGGAAAAGTGGAATAATTCTTGTTAGAAAAAAATATATATCAGAGTTAACTGATAAATAACATCTAAGTATGAGTTCCAGAAATATTAAAAACAAGCAATTATTAGCAATCCAAATCGAGGAACACATGAAAAAGATAATACATCATGGTCTACCAAAAAAACCAGCTGGTAACAACACTGGAAAAGAAATGAGTGTAATTCCCCATACCAATAAAAACAACAGAAAAAAAACGCAGGATACTCTAAACGTGGAAAAAGCATCTGAAACAAATCAAACACCTATTCATGATAAAAAGCACAAGTAAACTAGGAATAAAAGACAACTTCCAAAACTGGATAAAAAGCATCTATGAAATACCCACAGCTAACATAGTAAAAGACTGAATGCTGGCACCCTAAGGTGCAAGCAAGGCAAAGATACCTATTCTTAGCAATATGATTCAGCACTGTACTAGATATGCTAGAGTCATAAGCCAAGAAAAAGGAATAGAATATATAGTTAAAAATGAAGAAGTACCTACTAGAAAACAAATCTATTTGCAGACATGTAGAAAATCTTAAAATGTCTGCAAAAAAACCATCAGAAATAATGTGTGGATTTAGCAAAGTCACAGGATAACAGATCATATTTTTTAAAAGAGTAAATGTAGGGGCACCTGGGTGGCTCAGTTGGTTAAGCGACTGCCTTTGACTCAGGTCATGATCCCGGAGACCCGGGATCGAGCCCCGCACTGGGCTCCCTGCTCGGTGGGAAGCCGGCTTTTCTCCCTCTCTCAATCCCCCTGTTTGTGTTTCCTCTCTAGCTGTGTTTTTCTCTGTCAAATAAATAAATAAAATCTTAAAAAAAAAAAAAAGTAAATGTAGTTATATACTAAGAATGAACTGGAAAATATAATTTTAAAAATAATAGCATTTAAGTTACAGACTGGGAGAAAATATTTGCACACCTGACAAAAGACTAGCATGAAGAATATATGAAGAATTTAAAAAACTCAACAGTAAAAAACAAACAAATAGCAATCCAATATAGAAAATGGGCAAAAGACAGGAACAGGCATGTCACCAAAGAAGATATACAAAAGGCAAAAGGTTCACTATGGTGAGCCATTAGGAAAAGGCAAATCAAAACAAAATGAGACATAATACAAACCTATCACACTGGTTAGAATAAAAATAATGATAATACTACTGGTGAAGATGTGGAGAAACTGGATCTTTTACATACTGTTAATGGTAATGTAAAATGATCCAGTCACTCTGGAAAAAAGTATGGCAGTTTCTTACAAAATTAAATATGCACCTTATAGTATAATCCAGCAACTGCACTGTTGGACATTTTAACCAAAGAAATAAAAACACATGCTCATTCAAAAACCAGCACATGAATATTTGTAACAGCTTTATTCAAAATAAGCAAAAATGAGAAACAACTCAGATATCCTTTAATGGGTGAAGGGTAAACGAACTATGATGTATCTTTACCATGAAATGCTTACTCAGCAATAAAAAGGTAGAAACTAATGCTATATGCAACAACTAAGATAAATCTCAAGGGAATGATGCTGTGTGGCAAAGGCCAATTCCCATGATTACATCTATATAACATTCTTAAAATGAAAAAATTAAGGAAATGGAGAATAGAGTCTAGGGAGAGGATGAGTGTGGGGAATGTCTATGCCTATACAAGAGTAGCAGCAAAAAGGATCCTTGTGATGGAACATACAAGGATACATACTGACCATGTCAGTACATACTGACCATGACAATTGTCCACAAATCCACACATGTGATAAAACTGCATAGAACTAAATATACATCCACATACAAACACAAATGAGTACCTGTAAAACTGGTGAAATCTGATTACGTTTAGTTGGATCAATATGGATTTCCTGGTCGTGATATTTACCACAGTAATGCAATGCTTTAGCAATTGGAAAAAACAAATGAACAGTATACAGGATCTCTGTATTATTTCTTACAACTGCATTACTATGATCATCTCAAAAATTTTTTAAAAATTAAACAATAGCAGGGGGGTCAAGATGGCGGAAGGCCAGGTGACCGCATTTCGGGGAGTTCCCTGAAGAGAGCAGAATTCCAGCAAAAAAACCACTACAAGACCACCGTGAACACCCATGAAACCAGCCTGAAATGCGATATTTCCCACTTCTGGACCGCTACGAGAGACAAAGAACATCAGCAAAAAGGTAGAAACAAATAAGAGGGTCTGGAGGCTTCACCCCAGAGACAGGGGAGTGGGGGAGGAAGCCCGCAGAGCTGAACCATTGAAAACAAATACCCCAAAACGAAAGTGCTCTGTGAGTGAGGAATAACAGCAGATTACGACCTGAATTGGGGCTAGAAGGAGGCTGAACACAGCGGAGCCCGGGGCAAGGCAAGGAGACTTTTTGAAATCTTTTTTTTTTCCTTTTCCTGCTGCCCGGCCTCCCTCCGCCCCGGCGGGCCCCGGCCCCAGCGCGCAAAGCCGACTGCCTCCGCCCCGGCGGGCCCCCAGCACGCGCGCAGCCACCTGCCTCT
The DNA here is from genome assembly GCA_004023965.1 of Spilogale gracilis. Lineage (NCBI taxonomy): Eukaryota > Metazoa > Chordata > Mammalia > Carnivora > Mephitidae > Spilogale > Spilogale gracilis. Next base: position 66,463 of record PITA01010595.1, read on the forward strand.
GCCAGAGCCGCCACAGCAGCAGGGAAAGCAGCGGGAGTGGATTCTATTTCTACACCGCTGCCCTTCTCTCCCGTTTCTCTCCACACCGTGGGCTGCGTGTAGACCCCCCCAGGGAAGACGTTTTTTACAGACTTTCGTGGGACCGGAGAGGCCCCAGGTCCCAGGGCGCAGACAAAGTCGCGCGATCCAAAAGGAGTTGTGGCTTTGAGGTGCGGGAGTGAAACGACAAGCGGGGACTGGGGCAGAAATCAATACAACGTCTGCACCAGCCCGGCTGTGACTGACTGGCAGCTGGGAGGCTGGAAAGAGCCCCTCCCTATGTAGAGGCTCGCTCAGGGAGGGAGGTCTGGGCGCAGACATCCTGCTCCGACTTGACTTCCTCAACTGCTGAAAAAAGACGAAAAAGAACAACGCTCCGCTACCAGAGAATTGTAACCTGATAATCTGGTTACCATTGAGACAGGCCTCCAGCGGGAGGGCCGAGAGACTCAGACTAGGTAGAAGGACTGAAAGGGAAAGGCACGCCCCGCCCCCAGAAAGCATGCCAGAAGCTCAGGAGGACAACATTCCAATGCAAAACCCCAAATCAGTGGAAAGGCAATTTATTAAACTCCTGGCACTGACTACAAGTACCAAAAGCCCTACAACTCATTGATAAAGTTTTCCACCTCATTTACTTTTTTAAACTTTTTTCTAGTTTTACTTTTAAAGCTTCCACTTTAAGCTTAAAATTACATTCTCACGGTTTTTCTTCTTTCAATTTTTATCCCCCTTCTTATCACAACGTGATACCCAATACAACACCACATAACATTTTTACTTTTATATATATATATATATATATATATTTTATTCTTTTTAATTTTTGTTTCTATTTTCTTTCGCTTTTTTACCCTGAAATTCAAACACACCCCTGTATTTTCTGCTTTTGTTGTTCCCTCTTGTTTCCCTGTTAGCTCTCTCTGTTTCTCCCTTTCTTCTCTCCTCTTTTCCTTTATTCTCTCTTTTACATGTACATGTAGATACAAGCTCCAAGTCAATCCCACATCCCTATTCAATACTACCCCTATATACAACCAGTTCCAATCCCCCTATATCATTTGAAAGTGGGCTCCTCCAACAATAACAGCAAGATAAACTCTGCAGCGTCTGAAACGCATTCCTTGCCCACACGGAATGTCTGCCCTCACCTTCCCACTCTAGTTTGTCAGTGTGCCTGTGTAACTGTCTTTACTTCTATATTATATAAGTACTGGTCTTGGGGGTCATATAGGTTGGGCTTTGCTTTTTGACCTCTTCATTCACCCTTGATAACCCTTTCTTTACCCTGTAACAGCTTTGTACCATATAAATCCTATCACCAGGCCCAGCTCTGGCAGGGGTGTCTTTTCTTGCTTCCTCTCCGTTTTCTTTTTTCATTCCCCTCCCTTTTTGGTGGTGAACTCTGGTTGCTCCAAAACCTTCCAAAGACCAATCCACCTAGATAGTGGCTGATATATTTAGTCATACACCCCCTCAACCACTCCTCGCCACAATGACCCGGAGAAGGAACACCCAACAGCAGGAGAACCCTGAGACTGCAACCTCGACCACAGAATTACTGGGGATGAACATAAACAATATGACAGATATGGAATTTAGGGAAGCAATAGTCCAAGCAATAGTCAATTTAGAAAAGAAAATTAGTCTCAAAATGGAAGCCATAGTAACAGAAGTGAAAGCTGATGTTAGAAAGGCTTTAGACGAGATGCAATCTAATTTAAATATGCTAACAGCCAGAGTAAATGAAGCTGAAGATCGTATCAGTGATTTGGAAGACGCACGGAATAGGAAGGAGGAGCAAGAGAAGTCTTGGAGCAAACAACTAAAATCCCCAAAAACAGAATAAGGGAAATGAATGATGCCATGAAACGCTCCAATATCAGAATTATTGGAATCCCTGGAGGAATTGAAAGAGAGAGAAGCCTAGAAAATATTGTTGAACAAATCATGGATGAAAATTTCCCAAATCTGAGGAATGAAACAAATGTTCATGTCCTAGAAGCAGAGAGGACACCCCCCAAGATCAATGAGAACAGAAAAACTTCTAGGCACAAAATGGTAAAATTCTTGAATCATAAAACCAAAGAATATGTCTTAAGGGAAGCTAGGAGAAAGCGATCCCTTACCTCTAGAGGGAGGATCATCAGAATAACGTCAGACCTTTCCACAGAAACCTGGCAAGCCAGAAAGGGCTGGCAAGACATATTGAGGAAGTTACATGACAAAAATATGCAACCAAGGATAATGTATCCAACAAGGTTGACTTTCAAAATGGAAGGAGAAATAAAGAGCTTCCAAGACCGCCAAGGTCTAAATGATTATGCAACCACGAAGCCAGCACTACAAGAAATACTAAGAGGGGTTCTTTAGAGGAGAAATGAACCCAAGAGTGACACAAAACAGAAATTTACAGAGGTAACTTATGGACACATGAACTCCATAGGCAACATGATGTCAATACAAACATATCTATCAATAATCACCCTCGATGTGAACAGACTAAACGCTCCAATAAAAAGACACAGGGTTGCAGACTGGATAAAACGACAGGACCCATCCATATGCTGTCTACAAGAGACTCATCTTGAACTGAAAGACACTTTCAGATTGAAAGTGAGGGGATGGAAGACCATCTTTCACGCCAATGGACCCCAAAAGAAAGCCGGGGTAGCGATTCTCATATCAGACAAATTGGATTTTAGTCTAAAGACTGTAGTCAAAGACACAGAAGGACACTACATCATCCTTAAAGGGTCTATACATCAAGAAGATATAACAATTGCAAATATTTATGCCCCTAACATGGGAGCAGCCAACTACATAAGCCAACTGTTACACGAAATAAAGAATCATATTGATGCCAATACACTAATCGTAGGAGATCTTAACACACCACTCTCAGCAATGGACAGATCATCTAAACAGAAAATCAGCAAAGAATCAAGAACCTTGAATGACACATTGGACCAGCTGGATCTCATAGATATATTCAGAACATTTCATCCTAAAACAGCAGAATACTCATTCTTCTCGAGTGCACATGGAACTTTCTCCAGAACAGACCACATACTAGGTCCAAATCAGGGCTCAACCGATACCAGAAGACTGAAATTATTCCCTGCATATTCTCTGACCACAATGCCGTGAAACTGGAACTCAATCACCATAAAAAGTTCAGGAGAAAATAAAACACTTGGAAGCTAAAGACAAGCCTACTCAGGAATATGTGGATCAACCAAGAAATTAAAGAAGAACTGAAACACTTCATGGAGACCAATGAGAATGAAGATACATCGATCCAAAACCTATGGGATACAGCAAAGGCCATCCTAAGGGGGAAATTCATAGCCATCCAAGCCTCACTCAAAAAAATTGAAAAATCCCGAATACACCAACTCTCATTACACCTTAAAGAAGTGGAAAATCAACAAAAAATTAAACCAACCCCCCACACAAGGCGGGAAATAATAAGGATTAGAGCAGAGATGAATGAATCAGAAACTAGAGATACAGTAGAACGCATCATCGAAACTAGAAGCTGGTTCTTTGAAAGAATCAATAAGATCGATAAACCATTGGCCAAACTAATCCAAAAGAAAAGGGAGAAGACCCAAATTAACAAAATCATGAATGAAAGGGGAGAGATCACGACTAACACCAAGGAAATAGAAACAATCATCAAAAATTACGATCAACAACTATATGCCAATATGTTTAACAATCTAGAAGAGATGGATACATTCCTAGAAACTTATAAGCTCCCAAGACTGAAACAGGAAGACATTGACGATCTGAATAGACCTATATCTAGTAATGAGATTGAAGCAGTGATCAAAAACCTCCCCCAAAACAAGAGTTCAGGCCCAGACAGATTCCCTGGGGAATTCTACCAAACGTTCAAAGAAGAAATAAAACCTATTCTCCTGAAGCTCTCTCAAAAAATAGAAACGGAAGGAAAACTTCCAGACTCTTTCTATGAAGCCAGCATCACTCTAATCCCCAAACCAGACAAAGACCCCATCAAAAAGGAGAACTTCAGACCAATATCGCTGATGAATACGGATGCCAAGATTCTCAACAAGATCATTGCTAACAGGATCCAACAATACATTAAAAAGATTATCCTGCATGACCAGGTGGGTTTTATCCCAGAGATGCAGGGGTGGTTTAACACTCACAAAACAATCAACGTGATAGAATAAATCAATAAGAGAAGAGAGAAAAACCACATGGTACTCTCAATTGATGCAGAAAAGGCATTTGACAAAGTACAACACCCGTTCCTGATCAAAACTCTCCAAAGTATAGGGATAGAGGGAACATTTCTCAACCTCATAAAATCTATCTACGAAAAACCCACAGCGAATATCATCCTCAATGGGGAAAAACTGACAGCCTTTCCTCTGAGATCAGGAACAAGGCAGGGATGCCCACTCTCACCACTACTGTTCAACATAGTGTTAGAAGT